>JACEIK010006863.1:10194-83635 GCA_018107945.1 Datura stramonium
ATCCATATGCATGGTCACCTACCAAGAGAAGAACACACACATGTGCATATTGTACGTTTGTCATCATAAAAATTAATGTTTGATAAGTGATTTAAATTATTTCCTAAAAAAAACACATGTATGTGTAAATATTTTAATGTTTAATCTTGTTGTATTTATGATTTATTGAGCATTTCCTTCTAACCAAAAGATAAATGTTTGAGCTATCTTATCTTGGAATGTCCCCCTAGATAATAATTCACTTTTTCTATTCTAAGTTCAATATCAATCCAACTACAGTTAAAGATTGAGAAAATTAATTTTGAATTTTTTTAATGCATCAATCAACAAATTAGTTAGTCTTAACTAAGTGAAAACAAATACATAATTTTACTTCACAATTCTTCTTTTGACAGTGTCTTATTAAATTCTATTCTCACAGTGGATCCATTCTTTCGGTAGTGGCAACAAAGTGACTTCTTACCACATATTAACCAGCAGTTTCAACCCAACTCAAAGAACCATAAACAAGAAAACTATAGCAATGAACCTTCTATCTTTTACTTCTACCAATTGAATCTCATACATATTGATGATGAATAAATGTCATTATCGTTCAGACATTTAGCTTCAACATTAACATTTAAAGAAACAACTACATAAGGTGTTCAACCTAGTCACTAGTACAACTAAAGAATTAGATATATATCCAAAAGTTACCGAAATATTGAGACCCTAAATCCAAAATTGTTTCCAGAAAACTACAAATTTCATGCCACAAAGGAAATATGAAAAAAGTAGTAGTAACACGTGCTTGATATTAATAATTTCTTTAATCTCTTGAGGAGTATGTGAAAACTTATTCTCTACATGTAAAATAACTAGTCTTTGTGGAATTTTCACAAACACTTTAACTACATAATACTCAATGCAAAAAAGTTTTTCAATTGTTCTTGCCGATGATAAGAGTTTCAAGTAACAAGATGAAAATAATGTACTACATTCAAGTAGACATGGAAACAAAGGTAGAACCTTGCCAGATCAATATGTATGTTTGCTGGAAATTAGAAAATAGATAAAGTAGAGATAGAAAGAGGTAGAGAAACAGAGACAAAACATGAGGTAGAGACAACGATAGAAATAGTCACAGAAAAAGTCGTAAAACATGCTAGAGTTTCTATTGATCAACCTAAGTTTGAAAATCGCAATACAAACAAAACAGAGATAAAAAGTGAGGTAGAGAAATAGAGATAAAATGCCAGGTAGAAATTCCTATACAGATAGAAACAGAGTTGCTGAAATTAGTCGACCTAGGTTTGCTTACCTGGTGAGATTGGAAGACCTTGGTGGTTGAATCGATTAGAACTGCAATTAGAACTAGTAGGAAGAAGGAATTAGGTATCGATGCTAAACCAAAAAAAGGATTGGGAGGGAAAGTTTTCTTATTTTTTCTTTTTTATTAATAGTTTGGAGGGAATAGTTAAATATTGTGGAAAAGAATTGGAGGGAGGATAAATGTTACACCCCGTAAGATTTCCGGCATATAGATGGCCTATTCGCACATTGGTTAAGCATATTTGGAAGTCATACGTGCTAGGAAAAGGCCCGGGAAAAGATCGGACGAAAATCCTATCGAACCACCGCGGAAGGCGCCAGGGCAGAGCCCCTCCGCGATGGCGCTGTGTCACGGAGGCGGGGCCACCGCGTTGGCTCCGTGACACGTTGGGCCTGTCCAGGCCCAACTATATAAAGCCCCCACTTCGGTTTGTGATGTTATATCACTTAAATAATTTCCAGAAACGCAGCAAAGCGGAGAGGGACGAGAGGGTTAATATATAATCGTTGATTACGGCTACTTAAACGTAGTCTAAACTCAAATTAACCTCGGTACCGAGGTATTTAGCAGCAGGAGCAACTTCCTACGGATTTTTGTTTCGTGAAATACGGCCGACGAATCATCCAGCTACCGGCCCAAGGTAAGTAGAATTGCTCCAAACTAGTGTACATGTGCTCTAGCTAGTAAAGTGAATACTTCTCCCTTGGACTTACGAAAAATAGCAAGTTTCGACCGTCTTTCAATAAGCTAAGTTTGAGCTATAATTATATCGAAAGTGATTTCGTCCTTCAGAATAATGTTGTATTTAGCACTAATTAACGTGTATGAATGCGGTTGGGAGAAATAGGCTAGTGCCGGCCGAGCCTCGTCAGAGCGGTCGGATAACTCGAGGTTAAGGTATGTGAAGTTGTTCCTCAGCAGAAGTTAGTAAGCCTTAGCTTTGTGAATCATAGTAAACTCCCGTAATTGAGTTCTCGGAGGTTGAATGATGAGATTTGAGTGAGTCTAGTAAATTCGGTTTGCGTTGTCGTATATTGATTGAAAGATAGAGAAGCATGCTCAAGGGCGATTAGCATTCCAGATTCATAATAGCCTATTGTATGATTAGCAAGCATGTTGTAGAATAAAAGAAATAGATTTTCAGAATAAAAGCTATTAAAGTAAACCGGATAGACGAGACGGTTTTATGGCTACGGACTAGCCTTTCGGTCGGGCGAGATGTTGGCTACATTAGCCATTCGGACGAGATAGTATCCACAGCTACAGATTAGCCAAACGGTTAAAGAAAGATTTCCAGAATCAGTATAATCAGTAAAGAATCAGTTTTAGTATAGAAAGAAATCAGAATAAGAAATGATTTCGAGATAGCCTTTTCAGTTATATACATGCTTTACTATTTATATGGCTATTTGCTTGTTGAGACTTGTTGTGGCGTGAGGCCTGTTAGAGCGTCTCGCCGCCCACAGGTTGGTAATCGTGCCCCGTCCACTGAGCAGGTGAGTTTACGTCACTCCAAGTAATGCGTCCCAGTTTGGATGAAGATGGGATGAAGCTTTCCCCACGGCTTGATCGATCGACATTCAGTTGTCTCCTGTTGACTTGTTCCGGGGAAGCGGTACGGCTCTAGTTTCGAATAGCCACGAAGTTCAGGGGAACCGGAGCCCTATTTATTCTTTATGCAGCACATACGGGTTGTCTCCATGTTTTACTTGTTCCGGGGGCAGTGCAGCTACGCGAGATAGCCACAGTGAGGATTGAGGGGAACCGGACCTATACATTCTTTTGTACGCACGGGAATTATAGGACTAAGACACAGTTACTTATATCGGAGGCCGAGGCCCAAGCGGAGACCCGGGGGCCGGTAGAGCTCACGGTGGCAGTTGGAAGTGGAGTAGCGTATTTTGTGGTTTTGACCCGGTAGGGTATATAATTGTTGCTTGCTTGGTGCCATCCGGTTTATGGGGGTTGGTATTGACTCTTACTTGCTACTTGTATATTTATTTATGTGTTATATACTAGCTACTGAACCTTAACGAGGCCCGTCGCGTTTTACGAATTGCGCCTTCGCCTTGCTCCCGTGCGAAAGCATGATTCAATTCCACCGAGTTCTTGATTCGGTTCCTGCCATACGAGATTTGATAGATATGCTGTCTATATTCGGTGTTTCGGTTACATTATTTCAGTTGCTTTGCATATTACTCGGTACAGCGATGCGCGCGATGGGACATTTGCATTACCTGCGGTACTCATAGACGAGGAGAGCGTCCCTCGTGATTCCGGCTGACATAGAGTCGTGGCTCCTGTCATCCCGGGTCGATTTCCAGTGTAACTCTTTTCCTTTTTGATATACAGTATGGGTAATTCGGGGCCCTATCCCCGTCATTTCTATTAGCCACTCATAGAGGCTTGCCGAGATTGTATATTTATCTTACACAGTAATTCGATTAGTAGGTCGTGTGAGGCGATGCGGTGTATAAATACATTAGTGTCCTTGTTTTATGTTGGCGTGTGGGGCCATGCTTTAACGATGTGTGACGCTAGGTCACGTGGTCTTACAGTATTCTTGTGTTTAACCGAGATGACTGAAATCGGCATGGTGGCCTTGTCGCTGATAGGTTCCCCGATTATAGTATGTTACAGTCGGTTGTTACAGGTTCGGTGGCTATAGGCGGATGGCCGGAGGAGCTGTGTTTACGGCCGTTATATAGCCTTGTTTCCCGAACACGAGATAGAGCTAGCCGGGCACGGATGTACCTCGGCCCGCTGATTTAGTAGTCCGAGTCCCTTCTAGAATACCAGTGCTTGATCCCTTACCCCCCAAGGCGGCGTAAACAAACTGGTATCGGAGCGAGTCGTGTCCCGGGAGTGCACAGCCGTCTTGAAATGAGTCTTGTGTATGGATGTGTTGTGCACCACATACATGGCGGGGAGGCTGCGAGGCATGATAGGATGGTTACTCTTACTTCTCGGTCGGTCGTGCTTTAGGCGGTACGGTAGGGTCGAGTCCTTAAAAACTTACCATATTCTTTGGTTACAAATACAAGGCGGTCTGACAATACCTTATCACACGGGCGAGAAGATCGAGATATAGCAGAAGAGGATACCGTCCAGTTACAAGATAATTCTGACGACGAGAAGGAGGTACGGGAGGCCTCCCGGCATAATACCTTTATGTCGGTACTATTTCCGGTATACGTTGATAACAATGAACGGGAAGTCGAAATTTACAATGTACATAGAGTCGACTTATTTATTAGATATACAAGATCGATTAAGATATCAAACAATATCGGACTATCGAGACCAAATTGTAAAAAAAGAGAAAGAGAGAGAGAAAGAGAAAGAGAGGGAAATGTAGTGTTCCCCATATCCATCTTTTCAGACGTGAGTACGAGTTCCATGTCTTCATATTATAGCAATAAGAAAGTGTATTCCCACCTCTTGACACGATTCGGCTTAAAGACTATATTCCGTAGGGAATAAGTGAGGTGAGGTTGCCCAAATCAAGCGGTAAGTAAAGATGGGATTTGATTGATCCTATTAAGTATTAGAAAGCATAAGAGCCCCTGACCAAATTACGTAAGTTGT
The DNA here is from genome assembly GCA_018107945.1 of Datura stramonium. Taxonomy (NCBI): domain Eukaryota; kingdom Viridiplantae; phylum Streptophyta; class Magnoliopsida; order Solanales; family Solanaceae; genus Datura; species Datura stramonium. The sequence continues at coordinate 15,098 of JACEIK010006863.1, forward strand.
GCAGACCTCTATAAAATAAGGCGGTAAAGCAAGTAAGGCGCTTTGTTTACTCAAACGAGGTGTAAAAGACTGTATCGGTATTGAATGCCTAGTAATAGTCAAGTTTGAGTCGAGAAAAACACCAAGTAGCCATATATGCTAACGAGGCAATGAGACATGCACTGCCAAGATTAGAGATATGATTCCGTTGTGATATCGAAAGGTAGAAGGTCATGTGAATCGAGATAGGTTTTGACTGCAAGTCGGAAGAAGTATGAGCGAGACTTGACGGGTAACCTTATTAATATAGCGGGTACATCGAACCCGAGTTCGGCTTAAGCAAGAGGAGGGGAAGAAGCGGGAATACGAGATTTGTGGGAAATTAGAATTACTGATTGATGAGCTCTCGTATTAAGAAGTTAAGCCTCGAAAGTAAGATTGCGGTTCGAATGCCTTGATTATATCCGCTTATGGAGAAGTTAAGAAATTACCGATACGTGAAATTCTAGTCTAATGTGGCCTAGAGATAAGGCCCGAGCGGAGCAGTCATGGGCTCTCGAGATAATGCCAAGTAAGGTCACAAGGTTCGGGTGTTGACCCACATTGTAGGAGTAGCGAATGTCAATAACGAGCCATAATCAAGCTCATATGTTACATCCGAATGGGATGGAAATCCATGAAATAATAAGAGAAGGCGGGGAGATATTAATAGGCTAGTAGCGGTGTATCATGTACGGTATGAATTGACCAAAGCATGTGGAGATTACGTATCACTACGGAATTGTTATGTATTGTACGTAGTTATTAATATATATATGCAGATAATAGATATATTTGTGTGCATTTACTTTATAGGGGTTACAATCTGAATCTTTGATTAGTGCTAGAAAGCATTTACAGGTTTACGCTGCAGGACCCCTGCCAAAAAAAAAAAGAAAAAAGAGAGAAGTAAAAGAAGGAGAAGAGAAGGGCGAGGTTAAGTGTGAATTACGTATGAAGCCATAGAAACTATCCTCGGTTCCAGAGTTATTGACAGGACTTATATGTTGTTGCAGATCTAGGAAGCGAAGCTTGCAGTGTAGCGAGTACGGTGGTTAGATGATAAAACCTTGATTAGATGGTCTGGAAACCAGTGGCGCTGTATTGCTTGAGGAAGCATCCCTAAAGATCGGTAACATTAGTGCATGTGCTAGAACCGAGAATTAGAGACCGAATAGGCATCGCCCGATTAGCAATACCCGAATTACTTTCCGATCTGTTAAGTGGCCATACATCATTTTCGATCCACAGCCAGGTGAAAGTTGACCTTAGTCAACCTACTTCGGTTATTATGTGGAACACCCCGCAAGTGTTAGGCCATCCCAGTCCCGGAATACGTGGGTACCCCAAGAAAGGTCCCACATGTTGTCGGTGACGGAACTAGTATCTCAGCTGGCTCTCGTAAGATATTCGAATCTGAGCCTAGCGAAGGCCGAGTCTTTACGAGAATAGCTCATGAACCGAGAATTTCCCAGGCCATGGTATAAATCCAATTGGATACGTACAGCGTAAGAAATTTGGTAGTACTCTATTAGCAGTGTTTACTAAGACGAGATCGGTAGACTCCTAGTGAATCCAGGAGATTGATCGCACGAGTAAGTCAAATTAAGCCCAGCCTTATAGTGGTTCCAAGCAAAATGACAACGGTTAGATACTTACAAGTACGCGATTCTGCTGAACTATAAGTACTCAGTAGAACTGATTAGAGCATTGTTAAGCTACGCCACATTCGGGTCCATTCAACCCGGCTATTCGTTATTCATGGTTATGCGGCCCAGGTTATTAAAGATCATGATCAAGATCAGGATCCTCTGATCAGATAAAGGAATAAGGTGCCTTGACGGTCGTTGAGTTATCCCGACCTTAGTAGCCTTAGCATGTGGCTAGAAGGGTAGGATAAGTTTGTGGTGCTTGATAAATTGCGTCGGTTTCTCCGTATGATAAGCGATATGACCGTCAATTATATGCCAAGTTCTCTAAGTATGAATAATTTGTATCAGTCAAGAAAATGAGGTAGCAAACGCCCTTAGCTACAAAGTCGTTAGGAGTTTGGCGTACTTGCGGCCAGAACAGCAGGGGTCTATCCGGAGAAATACGATTGGTCAGATTTAGCCGTTCGTATAACGAAATGAAGGACAACGGAGCGGTAATTCAGAACCCGCCATGTCATCATTAGTTGCGGAAGTAAAAGAATGGTAGTATAAGAATCGACACAGTTGGGGGAAAGTGCTAGATTTCCAGGTAATTCGGGGATGGAGTCTTTGGCGCGTTCTAAAGGCCGTCTCGGTGTTCCGGATGTTTGAGGCCTCCGCCGGCCAGATTATGAACAAGACACATTCGCCGCTATTCTCTCCACCCGCGACAAAGATGTACCATGATATCAAAGCTATTGGTGGCGGGTATGAAAAAGAGAAATTCTTTGATTTGTAGCGGTGTCACTGCTGCTTGGTGAAAGTAGAACACATCGAAACCGGGCGGTTTGACTCGGGACATAGGCTGTACCTCTCTGGAAATGGGGAAGCAGTAAGCCATGGATTTTGTGGCAGGATTACCCCGTACTAAACATGAAGCTAGCTCTATATGGGTGATAGTTGTGAATTGACCAAATTAGCTCATTTCACCGCCGGTGAGAACTACCTTCTCGAAGATTATGCTGAGTTGTATATCCGAGTAGTCGGATTGCACGGAGTGCCAGTATCCATTATTTCAGACGAGAGGAGCATAGTTTACAGCTAGATTTTGGCAGTAGTTTAGAGAGATGCAGATGCAGCGATTAATTTAGTGCGCTATTCCACCCTGGGAGCAGATGGACAGAAATTTGACATTACCATTCGGAGCTCGGGCATGTTGCGGCGTGTGTGCTAGACTTTGGTGATAGTTTAGGATGAGCATTTGCCTCTAATCGAGTTTGCTTATAATAACGGCTATCACTCATTGTCCGGATGGCGCCTTTCGAGGCTTTATACGAGGCGAAAATGCAGATCGCGAGTTGGCTGGTTTGAAATAGGAGAATGCGGCGTTGATTGGGCAGAGACATTGTTGATCGAGAGGAAAGTAAACATCGGAAGGGACGCCTATTGACTGCACGTCGCCAGAAATCATACGAGATGTATGGCGCGAGGGCACAGGTTCGATGTGAATGGCCCCGGGTATTTTGAAAGTGTCTCCGATGAAAGGGGTGATGAGATTCGGAAAGGGTAAGCTCGGCCAAAGGTTCGTCGGGCCATATCGGATCGCGAAAAATAGGCCAAGTGGCGTATGAGGGTTGAACTTGCCTCCAGAATTAGAATCTGTTCATCTAGTCTTTCATGTATCATGCTAAATGCTTAGGAGACCCGTCAAGAGCGGTCAGTCCAGGATATCCCGGGTGCAGGAAGGGCGGCCTACGAAGGAGTTCCAGTAGCTATTCTAGGCAGAGACAAATTCGCGAGATTGAGAACTAAAAGATATTGCGTACGTCAAAGTATTCAATGGCGTAACGAGGCAGGAAATAAACGTGGGAGGCGAGGAAGATATGAAGGCTAGATATCCTCACTTATTCCCGAGGCCTAGTCGGGCGAAAGGTATGACGTATTATTTTTTATGCGGTATCTTGTAGTTGTATATGTACTGAAATGTGAAAGATCGATGTTTAGTTATCCGGTGAATCCTTTAGTATTGTGCGAGTACTGTGGACTTTTACGTATTTCGAGGTTTTGGTATAGTCCATATTACGGAGGAGACTTTCTGCCGAAATTTTCTAAGTAGTAAGTCAAGATAAGTTGAGAAGTCCTCTAAATGGTAGTTTCCATTCGAGGGCGAATGTTCTTAAGGGGAAGTATTACACCCTGTAAGATTTCCGGCATCTAGATGGCCTATTCACACATGGGTTAAGCATATTTGGAAGTCATACGTGCTAGTAAAAGGCCGGGGAAAGATCGGATGTGAAAATCCTATGTCGAACATAGCGGAAGGCGCCGGGCGAGAGCCCCTCACGCGGTGCTTGCAGGTGTCACGGAAGCGGGGCCACCAAGTTGGCTCCGTGACACGTTGGGCTGTCCGAGGCCCAGCTATATAAAGCCCCACTTCGGTTGTGATGTTATATCACTTAAATAATTTCAGGACAAAACGAGAGGGACGAAGAGGGGTTAATATATAATCGTTTGATTACGGCGCAAATGTAGTCTAAACTCAAATTAACCCCGATGCAAGGGGCATTAGCGGCGAGGGAGCCTTCTTACGGATTTTGTTTCGTGAAATACGGCCGACGAATCTCGTCGAGCTCTAGGACAAAGGTAAGTAGAATTGCTCCAAAAAAAAAAAAAAAAAAAAAACTAGGTATCAAATGTGCTCTAGTAGTAAAGTGAATACTTCGCATACGGACTTACGAAAAATAGCAAGTTTGCGACCGTTTTCGATAAGCCTAAGTTTGAAATTTATAATTATATCGAAAGTGACGTCGTCCTTGATAAAGTTGTATTTGTAGCACTAATTCGCGTGTATATGAATGCAGGTTGGAGAAATAGGTAGATGCAGGCCGAGCCTCGTCAGAACGGTCGGATAACTCGAGGTTTAAGGTATGTAAAGTTGTTCCTCGGCAAGTTAGTAAGCCTTAGCTTTGTGAATCATAGTAAACTCCGTAATTGAGTTCTCGGAGTTGAATGATGAGATTTGAGTGAGTCTAGTAAATTCTGGTTTGCGTTGCCGTATCGTATTCGGTTCGAAAGATGAAGCATGCGCCAAAGGGCGATTAGCATTCCAGATTCATATAGCCTATTGTATGATTAAACATGTTTGTAGAATAAAAAGAAATAGATTTTGAGAATAAAAGCTAGTAAAAGTAAGCCGAGATAGACGAGACGGTTTTATGGCTACGGACTAGCCTTTCGGTCGGGCAGAGATGACCCAGCTACGATTAGCCATTCGAGACAGATGTATCCTAGCTACAGATTAGCTAACGGTTAAAGAAAAGATTTCAGAATCGAGTATAATCGATGAGAATCGATTTAGTATGAAAAGAAATCGAGAATAAGAAATCGAGATTTCGAGATAGCCTTTCGATTATACATGCTTGCTATTTATATGTACTTTTTGCTTGTTGAGACTTGTTGTGGCGTGAATGCCCCTTATTGAGCGTCCCTGCCGCCCCTGGGTTGGTAATCGTATCGCCCACTGAGCGGGTGGGTTTACGTCACTCCAAGGAGTGGCACCTCGGGTCCCAGAGTTTGGACGAAGATGGGATGAAGCTTTCCCATGCTTGATCACGTCGGCATTATGATTGTCTCCACCATTGACTTGTTCCGGGAAGCCGAGTGCGGCTTTCCGGTTTCGGATAGCCATGAGGAGAGAGTTCCGGGGAACCGAGACCCTATCTGTGCATATGCAGCTACATACGGTGTCTCCACTGATGACTTATTCCCGGGAGCAGGTGCGGCTCCGGCTTCAGATAACCCTATTGAGTTTCGAGGAACCCAGACCCTATACATTGGCACATGCGCACGGGAGTCCTCGGACTCGAGACACGGTTATTATATCGGAGGTCGAGGCCCGAGCTAGAGACCCAGGGGGCGGTAGAGGGCTCGGGTGGCTGGATGAGTGGGTGACTTTATTTTGGCGGTTTTGACCGGGTAGGGGTATATAGATTTTTCCTTGCTTGGTGCCATCATTTAGAGTTAGTGGCCAATGCTTGCTTGCTACTTGTATATTTATTTATGTGTTATATATACTAGCTACTAGACAGTAGGCCATCACGTTCTGATTACGCCTCCAGCCTTATAATTGAGAAAACATGATTCGGTTCTTACCGGTTCACTTGATTGATTTATCCCACATAAATACAGATTTGCTAGATATGCTGTCTATATTTAGTTATTTGATTACATTATTTGATTTGCTTTGCATACTCGGTACCAAGCGGTACTAACTTGATGGGGCGCTGCATTACTTGCAGGTATTAATAGACGAGGAGGCGATCCCTCGTGATTCCGGCCGGCTATAAGAGTCATCGGCTCACATCGTTGAATTCGATTTCTAGAGGTATAGCTCTTTTCCTTTTTGATGTATAGTATGGGTAGGTGGGGGCCTGTCCGTCATTTCTATTGTTACTCATAGAGGCTTGTAGATTGTATTTTATCTCCTTGTGGTCAGTTGGAGCCGGTCATTGTGAGGCCGTGCAGTTGTATAGTTGTTTAGTATTTCTCTTTATGTTGGGCGTGAGGGGCCGTAGCTTGTCGGTATTGGTGACCTTGCCGGTCACGTAGTCTTCTGATATTCTTGTGTTTAAGTTTGAGATGACTAGTCGGCATGGTGGCCTTGTCGGCCCGCATAGGTTCCTGATTATGAGTATGTTCTGGTCAGGTGTTATTACGAGGTTCGGTGGCTATAGGCGGATGGCCGAAGTGCATGTTTACAACCGTTATATAGCCCTTTGTTTCCGAGGAACTTGGGGCCAGGCTAGCCGGGCACCGGATGTGCCTGTCAAGCCCACCGGTTAGTAGTCCAAGGTCCTTCTAGGGCACCCAGGTGCCAGTCATACCCCCCAAGGCGGGGCGGCTGACAATAAAATTATTAAATTTCTTTTAATTAGTGATTTTAGTCATAAATTGTGTCGGTAAAAAAGATGGCCACTGCGCTAATATTCATTTTTCACTAATATTTTAAGTTAAAGAATTAGTGCGGCTATTATTGTGTCGTTAAATAGTTGCCCACTAAAGGCCCATTTTGCGGTAGTTTCACGGTATGTTCCACGTAGAAAGATCTCAATCTACAGCAAAAGAGGTGGTTGGAAGGAGCTACTCAAGGACTAGATATGAGTGTCCTTTACCATCAGGTAAGGCTAAAATGAGTGGCGGAAGCACTTAGCCAGGCTCTCTATGGCGAGTGTGTCCCATGTTGATGAGGGTAAGAAGGAGATGGTGAAAGATGTACATTGACTCGCAATGTTGGGAGTTAGAGTTGGTGATTCGGCCAGATGGCGTGTTGTTGTCGAATGGATCGAGAATCATCATGATGACTAAAGTGAAAGCTAGAAAAGATGAGGACCGATTTCGGTAAAGTTTAAGGAAGGCGTTCAAAGTTAGAAGGTGGAGGTCTTCTCCCAAGGGGAGATGTGGTGTGCATGTTTGGGGTCACCTATGTGTTTCGGATGTTGAATGATTTGAGGAGCTAGATGTTGCATGAGGTTCATGGATCCAGGTATTCTATCCATCAAGGTGCCACCAAGATGTATCGTGATTTATGGAAATCTATTGGTGGAATGGCATGAAGAAGGATATTGCTGTGAGTTCTATTGTAAGTGTAAGGCCTTCGATAAGTAAAGGTTTTAGAATCAAAGGCGAGAGCGTGCTTTAGGATATCGACATTCCCACTTGGGAAGTTGGAAGAAATTAACATGGATTTCATAACAGAATTACCTCGTACTTACAGCAATATGACTCCATTTGGGTGGTGGTAGACAGGTTAACCAAGGCTGCTTATTTTCTACCGGTCAAGACTACGGACTTGGAAAGTTATACAAAAACTATATACTAGGAGTTAATGCGATTTGCATGGGTACCCTTATCCATCATTTCCAGAACGAGGTACTCTATTTATCTCTCAATTTTGGAGGTCATTTCAAAAGGTCTTGTTTTCGGGTTAAACTCGGCTAAGCATTTCACATAAGCGGATGGTCAGCGAGCGGAACAATCCCGAGACTCGAAAAAGAAATGTTGAGCATGCGATGGACTTCAAGGAAGTTAGGATGATCACTTGCCTAGATCAGAGTTTGCTTACAATAACATCTATCCCACTCCGGCATTGAGATGGCACCTTCAAGGCTCTCTATGAGGCGGAGATGTAGATCGCTCATTTAGATAGTTTGAGTTTGGTGAGGAAGCTATAGTAGAGATTGATTAGGTTCATGAGGCTATGGATCCAATTTATAGAGCGGAGATGAAAACCGCTCAAAGTGTCAAGTTCTGTCTGTGCAAGAGAATTAGGTTCGGGTGGTAGTTGGGGTGTTTTACAGAAGGTATCCTCCCATGACGGAGTAACGCGGTTTGGAAAGAAAAGAAAAACTCTCCCTCTCGTTCAGCCCCTACGGGGTTATGAGAAGAGTGGCAAGGTGGCGTATGGTTGGGTGCCGTCGAGTTATCTTAGTGCGTCACATGTTTTATGTATCTTGAAGAAATGTTTGGGTGATCTAGCTCTAGTTGCCGGTCAGGTACTGTGTTGGTTTGAAGACAACCTTAGGCTATAAGGAGGTTCTGGTGGAAATATTGGATGGTCAAGTTCCCGGAAGCTATAGGAACAAGAGTAGCTTCGGTTAAAGTGTTATGTAGGAATGAACATGTTGAAGGAGCTATATGGGAAGCCTAAGTGAATACAGTGGCTAGATACACGTTTATTCTCTGGCCAGTTCCAACAAGATATAAACACCTAAAACTCTGTTGTTTTCATGTGTTCCGTTTAGGTAGTCAAGTTTCTTTTATGTATATGAGATGTCGTGAATCATTAAATTAGTTCAGCTATATGGTTTGAATCGGGAGATGATTTATTCCATAGGTTCTCGATTTGAATGATTAGTATTTGAGTGAAATGGTTGCATGTCCCTATTTTCTACTTGTATCCAATATTTGAGGGAAAATGTTCACAATGGGGAGATATTGTATGCCCTGGAAGTACCTAAGATTGGTCAGGATCAAAAATGAAAGTTGGCTAAAAACTGAAAAAGGTTGCCGGGGCGGACTGACCCAGCGGATCGGTGGTCAAACAACGACCCAGCTTTGGAAGAAGTGTGGAAAGTGTAGGTGCAGTGACGTGGGGAAGAAACTGCGATGTAATGAATGGTGTGGGAACAACGATCATCGTTTGTAACCGTAGTGGGTATTGGACTTCAGCATTAGGGGATGGGTCATCCACGACCCGTTGCGAAGTAATGGGTCGTGGTCACGAAGATTGTTGTATGGGATGTCAATATTTTCAAAGGACCTAATGGAAGAAACTGACTCATTGGATGAAATGCTTGAGTCGTGGTGAGAGCTATTGTTAGGAGAAATTATAGGATGCGGGAGGAAGTAACTATCAAATCAACGACCCGTTTAGGATAAAAAGACGGCTTCATCTGTAGAGTCATGGCTTAAAATCTGAGATCGGGGTTTTAGCGGTGAATGATGAGTGAGTGCCACTAGTCATGGTACACTCCAGCATTCGTTAGTACGCCCATTATTACACCTAGTGTGGATTTTAGGGGTTTTTCATTAAGGGTATTTTCATCATTTCTAATCTCTAAGGTCTAACTACATCGTTTTATATTATTTTGAGTGTATTAAGATAGATTGTTCCGTTCTAGCCTATTCATTCTCGTGCATGTGCAAAGTTAAAGTTTAGAGGTGATCAAGCGAGTCTTCAAGGTGTTCTTCATCAATTTCCTTTGGGCTTTTTCAAAAAGTGTTGAGATTTGATTCTTTCAGGTATGCAGTTTATGAATGGGTGTTTTCATTCACACCTATCTTAATCTCTCTAATTCATGAAATTTGATCAAAACTCTTATGGGGTTTTAACTTAAATCTTATGGAATTCTAACCAGTCTCTTAATGGATTATCATATTTTGTGATTTACATCATATTTTAGGAATTATGATCAGATTCTACAACTATTTTGATTATAAAATTATTCAGTTCGATTTCTACTAAATTAATCCCAATTATGCATGTTCTATGATGAATCGAGTTATAGTCTTTACTTCAATTATTTGATATTCATAAAACCATTATGATTTATGATCTGAAATATGGATTTAGTCAAATACCCATTATGATTTGATGATTTGCAAAGTATATGTATGATCTACAAGTTTGCATGAATCTGTTGATTTACGAATTATGTTTTTGGCCGACACACGGGCCTTAGCCTCATGGATAGTTCACGAATTTAAAAGAATGTTTATGATTATCATGGTTAACTTCTCCCATGAATCCCATGCATAATATACTTTTATGATCTTTATATGTTTGGGGAGTATTATTTAACTTAAGTAGGTTGAAGTGCAGGATTGCACCTTACGGATCACCAGTAACTACGATGCCACCGTAGAGCATGATGCGACCTTCTGCGGCTATCCCTGTATCAGGCCCCTTTTCATGAGTGATCTCACGCTTTTCATGGTTCAACCTTGGTAAGAGTACAAAACGCCCTCCCTAACTAGGTTCTGAGGTACAGTGCATGTATGCCTCATATAAATTATGTGGTTATAAAGAATCTCCCACTGTTCCCTCATGATTTATGCATGTTATGATTATGTATATTGGCTCAATTAATGTTCAATAAAGCTTTCTCTTATGATTATGATTACGACGGTATTAGAATGTTTGAAAACCTTGAGCCTTAGGTTTATCATATGCTATTTATGTTATAGGCATATTTGTCCTACTCTTATGATCATTTATGAACTCATTATATATTTTATATGTCTGTTTTACTTGCCATGCATACTTGGTACATTCTACGTATTGACTACATACATTCTATGTTGTATCGTTTCATGATATAGGACCGGCTTGAGCTCATCCCTAATCAATAGTCCCTTCCCGGTGTTAGCTATACGGCCCTTTGGTGAGTCCTCATGTTCCGAGGGCTATATGTACAGATAGTGATGTTTCTTTGTTTTGGTTTCTAGGGTTAGTTGGGGATATTGTTCCATCAACCCATCTAATATTATAGAGGCTTTCAAACTAATTTAGTACTCGGGCGTATGCCAATTCTAGTACATTCCACTTATAATGCTATGTTATGTTACGTTTTATGTTTCAGCCTGTGTGCATATTTAGTGTTCCTCTTTAACTGATATGAAGTTAGGTGAATGTTCAAGCCATGGGTCAAACATAGGTCTCTGAGCTCACTTGTCCCAGTGTCCCAATCTAGGGCCTACGTTTGAGTCGTGATCTTGTCCTCATCATTGCCTAACTCTGGTGAAGCATTGGAGCAAGTGTATCTAGTGATGCCACCCTATTTGATGGAATGGAGTGGCTTCCTCAATTCTCCTGCTACCAAAGACCGTATTCCTCTTCATCTAACATCTGACAAGCCCGGGACCTTTGTATATACCGAACTTGCCTCCTTATGGTAAAGATCTTTTGTGTCCTAATTTTCTATGATCCTTTTTAATTTGTTAGAACATAGATTCAGGTTTCAGGGAAACAATAGAGAATAAGTGTAGGATGGCTAAAGGGATGGTCCCTATCTTCAAAGGGCGGATGGTACCTGTGTCAATTGAATCCAGCCAATTTCCACTTCATTTCAACTCTGTTGTTCCAGTGCGGACCGTCGCCAGAAAGGACACTCCATCCCTTGAGTCATACTTTGGCTTAGAAATGAGGCTTACAGTCAGTTGACGAAATGACAGGCAAGCAGGTCATCATTGGGAAAGATGGTCCATCTATTCTTCCATCTTTTGGTGTCTTTGTGTCGATAATCATGTAACCACAAACATAGCCACAATCCCGCCCTATCCCCGTCAGTAGCATCAAAATCCCAAGCTCTTCCCCCTCCCCAATTCATTTCCCAGTCAGTGTACATAACCCACTGCAATATTAAGTGCAGCATCAATTAAAATGAAATAAAATACACAAGGTGAAGAACTTTTTGCAAATTAAGTGTGTGTTGATAAGGAGTGTTGTGATATGATTGACTTTGGGTGAGAAACCTAGGCTGTCATGTCTCTCTTTGTGTGCAGGTGAGATGTGTGTGTAGAGAAGCAAGAGTGTAGCAGAAGCTTGAATGAGAAATAATGAAGGAACTCTTTCAATAGACAAGAAGAGGGAAAGATGCAGAGAAGATGGGAAGTGCATGTAATATCCAAGAAGCGTACTCCCAAGAAAACCAATTTCCATTTTCTAAAAACACTTGGGTTGGGTCAGTCAAGCCCTTGGATATCTAATTAAAGGTCGACTCGGCACACTCATTTTAATACGACCCATAATTTAAGCTTCCACGAGGGCCCATTGATTTTTCCTCTTTAATGACTGAGAGGCGGGCCAAAAGATGTTTCGTCGGGGCATAGAATGGTCTGTACATTGGACCGTCTCTTGCCACTTTCCCTTTTAGTTCCAGGTGCAGCAAATGGAAGTATAATATGGCCCGTCCGTTGAAAAGGACTGTCTGCACATTGAATGGTCATTTGCACATAAAATCTTCCTTTCTATTTTGGACCACTTTCCTCCAAATTTCTGAGTGCACGCATCCACCAACACCCCATTAGTCAAAAAATGCTTGGGTTTCCTCCAAGTAGTACCCGATTTAACGTTGCAGAAATACTACACAAGGTGGTATCCCATGGGTGACTCCTAATATGTACCTAATTTAACATCGCCTTGCGACACAAGATAGCTGATCATGGCTTTGGTGAGCGAGTCCTCCCAGGACGGGACATCCCTCACCCACTTCCACCTTTGATTCCACAGAAGCATTGCTTTACCTATCCAGTATATCCTTCTTTCTTTTGGATGATTCATCCATAGTATGCACAACTACCCCTTCAAACTTCATGACAATATTGACCATGCAAATGTCCCTAACTCCTATGGAAAGCAGTGGCCTCTTCCAACTTTGAAGGTGATATATTTATTCTTAACACGAAATATGATATCATGCTTTTCAGAATCTATCAATGCTCTCCCAACAAGAATGGTCTCCCAGGGATGATGGTTATGTCTCTATCAACATCACAGTGCAGAACTACAAATTCTTCCGATAACACAAATTTTCCAACTTTGATGAGCACATCTCTACCATCTCCCTTTAGAATCTTAATGGATTTGTCGGCCATCTTGAGTCGAATGGAAGTGGTCTTCAACATAGACAACCCAAACTACTTGTAAGTGGCCAAAGGCATTAGGTTAATTCTTGCCACATTATCACAAAGGGTATGCAAGCAATCATCTACCAATCGCAGCCAAAACCTGATAAACTCGAGGTCCTTTCTTCTCAACACATATTCCTCCTTGATGACACTCACTCTCTGGTTCATTAGAATTGTGTCCTCTTTGTCACTAGGCAACTTTCTAATAGAGCATCTTCAAGTATTTAGCAAACCTCGACATCTCTTTGATGGCATCAATGAACGGGGCTTGGGTATTTGCCTCTTGAAACTCTCAATATGCTTTGCCACTTTTGCATCAGGGCGTGTTTGAGAAATTCTTTAAGGAAATGAGGAACAAGTGGAGGGAAGCATTTTGCAAGTCTTCCCTACTCCATTGGCCTTTCCCTCGTTTCAAGGCAATTGACACATTATTTCAAATTTCTTCACATGGTGGCTTTGTGGATCCAACCCTCAGTTATCTTATCAACACAAGGCTTTTGGAGCTCTCTTCTAGAGTCATCAAGTCAATCACAGCTTCATAATTTTCCTCCACCATACCATCTTCAACCTCCACACCAATAGGTTGCATAATCTTCTTGCTCCTAGTGATAATGGCCATGTTGATAGAGATCCCACATGTCCTTTTAGATTTACCCGCTGTGTCACTAGTAAGATGGCCTTTAAATGTAATACCCAAAGTCTGGATCAGACCCGTGAGTTGAAACTAAGAAAATAGGAAATTTCACAGCAAGTCACAAAATGAGTCATCTAGTGACTCGTGGTGTGACCTAACGGGTCATTAAGTAACCCGTCGGGTGGAACCGATTGGGAAGGTGTCGTTCATGGGAAGTGACAACGAGATGGGGCGATGAGTATCATCACTTCCACTTGAGCCGTGGTCATTCCTCATTAAGTGTGGAAGGACCTTGGTGTTGGCAACGAATGGAGGGACGGGGATTGTGGAATTGACCTAACGACTCATTGAATGGTTCGTGAGGAAAGAAAGATCGGTGGTTTGGAAAATTTTCGGTATAGGTAATGAGTGTGGACCACAAGTCGTTAGTGGTACCAACAACTCGTGGTGTCCCTCGTGGTGATTACAGCATCAGTTTTCTCACCCAACTTTAGTAAGGGTGTTTTCATTATTCCCTAGCTCCCCAAGCCTAAACTACGTTGTTTTAAGATTTGTTAGGAGGATTTTAGAGGTTTAACCTATTCTAAACCATTTCCTCCCATGCATGTCAAGTAAGACCTTTCCATTTTAGATTAAACCTAGAATTCTTCAAGTTCATCCATAAATCTCTTGGGATTTCAGGAGAGTGTAGATTGACTAACGGTGTGTAGAAATCATGAATGGGAGTTTCCTTTCATTCTTATTCCCAAATTTCTCCTCAAGCTCATGAATTTAAATATTGAGTGGCTTGTATGATCCTACAGATTTTTAATCCAAACTTATGAAATTCATGGGTGATTTATACACTAGTTGATTATAAATTCATGATTTCATGTTTATAGAAGACTTTGCCCAACTATGCAAGTTCATGAAAAATTCTAGTTAGTGATTGATGATTTAAAGTATGATGAAATATTTAGCATGTATATATGTTTACAAATTACCCATATATGAATCTATGATTTTTACTAGTGAAGTCTATTTCAAGTATGCATGATCTTCAAATTTTGGTTAATCCCTCGGATTTAGCACGTTTTCATGGTTCGGTTAAGTTATATAAGTTAACTTACCATATGGTTTAAGTCTATACTCTCTATTCGACATAGTATGTTTGGAGCCAAGACTCCCCATATTCAGAATTCAGACTATGAATGTAATTTCTTTGTCAACTTCATTGAAAAATAATGGTTTCGGCTCCGTTAAAAAATGATGGAGTGTACCTTGAATGTTTTTGGCATGAGTGTTTAGCATTGAGTAGGCTAGGGTTTAGGAAAACCTAGATCACCGAACTACATGCCAACGTAGGTTTACATATATAACTTGGGACTACTCCCTTGTGAGCTTCCCTGCCATTATTGGTGCCTTGACTTGATATCGATATCATGGTAGCATCCTTAACCCTTTCCAATACTTTGGGTGTTACGCCACTTGAGTGTAATAGTTTGGATCACGTAAGCTCTATCGTGATAGTTTCGATTATATGATGAGTCTCCCATTGTTCCGTATGATCTCAATTATGCATATTTATAGGTTATGACATCATGTTTTGTTAGGTTTGACCCGACCAATGAAGGTTATTAATTTTTACTTAAGAATCTCAGTTTCAACTTTGGGCCATTCAATTCAGTTATACAATCCAGTTTATGTCTATTAATGTTTTTAGATATCTGCATGCAGTTCTTACTTTCAGAATCTTATGATGTTATGGCTTATGATAAAATATATGATTTCACTTTATACTCAGTCAACATGTTTTAGTTACCTTGCATACTCAGTACATTCGAAATACTAACCACATACTCTATGTTGTATCTTCTTATGATACAGGTTCAGATGTGCAGACTCAGTCCCGCTGTTAGCCTGTCTCTAGAGTTTATCCCAATGCTATTAGTTATGAGTCCTCATCCTTTGAGGTCCTTCAATTTTTTGAGTTATATTATTTTCAATTTCAGTCTTCTAGTGAGCTAGTTGGACTGGTGTCCTATCAGCTTTCAGTATGTTAGAGGCTTTTTAGACATAGACTTGTACATACAGCTTTAGATCCGGTGTTGTGATGTTACCATTGGATAGAGGTTTATTATTTATATTTCCACTATTTAAGAATTTTCATTTATCAATGTTGCTTATATTTACCTTTAGTTATAATGTTCATGCCATGGGTCGATTTGGAGCCTTTCGTGGTTATATATTTCGTGTCTAGATCCGAGCCAGTATTTGGGTTGTGACATTTAACTTGGGATATTAATCATGAGAAAGGTCCCGCACCTATTGCTCTAATTTCTAAATGGAAGCCGTGTGAGAGACTATAATCTCTGTGAGACTCTTGAGACACGCATCAGTTTTGTCATGGTTGGCTAGCATCTTTTCTAACATCCCTTCAAGCTTTGAACCCCCATGATCATGTGAAGGCCCCTCCCTCTAGTTTTGGAAGTAAGAGGGAGGATATCTAGGAAGAGCATAAGAAGGTGATCCTTTGTTTTGATAGTTCCCACTATTTTTCTAATCCTGATTTTGACCAGCAAAGTCATTCCTAGTGTAATATTGACCATGGCCTTTCGTCTGAGGTCTCCACTTCCCTTGGTATGAAGAAGAGGACTGGCCTTACTGATACTTCGGTCAATATCTAACGGATGAGTTTCCAATATAATTGACATATTCTACTTGTAAAGATGGTGGCTATGGCAACGATTGATATTGGTAAGTAGGAGGAAGGAATCCATGCCCACACAGAACATCCACGGACTCATCAATAGCATGCACTTTCTTGACCTCAGTCTCGGCCAACTTCTTTTTGAGGAGAGCTATGTTGGTTTCCATGGTGGCCATCACTTGATAATGCTCTTAATTCTCCTTCCTCAACTAAGATAAAGAAGGAGTCCTAACATTGATTCCTCCACTTTGGTCCCCACCATGCCAAGAATGGGTGTGCTTTGCTAGTTTGTCCAAGATGATTGGAGTGTGGTTGAATGTTTTATCCATGAAGCATCCACATGTGGTGTTGCTAGAAACAAACTGTGTCAAGGAATCTATACCCGTATAATACATCTCCAACAAGATATGCTCTAGGAGCCCGTGGTTGGGCGTCTGAAGGATGTATTATCGGAATCTTTCCCATGCCTCGAACAACTATTCACCTGGTAGCTGCCGAAAGTAAAATATCTTATCCCGTTTCTCTGCTTTTTTGCTAGGTGGAAAACATTTCTTTAGGAAGACACTCTGTGTGAAATGAGTTTTGAGGGAGTCTATGCAACCAATCCCTTGCATCACCGGCTAACAAGAATTTGAATACTCCAACTGGATAGCATTATCTGAAACATTATTTTTCTTGTGAAGGTTGCATACCTCTAAGAAATTTTTTATGTGTTCATGAGGGTCGTCGTCCGTGGAGTTGGGAAACTGTCCCTCCACTTTTAGCATAGTGTAGAACTACCATCCATTTTGAAGGAGACAATATTTATCCCTTGGAGAGATGATCGTGCTCGCATAGTCAACATCCCCACGGACATTCGCGAACAAATTTCCGAGTCTCCCACCAGAAGAGTTGCCATGATCTTTTATCACAAGTTAAAAACAAAAAGAAAAGGTAAAAAAATAGATTCAATGCAAGAAAAGTAGACTGTTAGAGCTAGATAGGGCTTATGCCGTAGTCCCCAACAACGACTCTATAATATTTGATATCGTTCAAACCCACTCCTAATATAGGGTAGGGTAAACAACCGATGCAAATATAGAAATCCAACAAGGAATAGGGGTCAAATCCCACAGAGACTACTCGATGCCAAGACTATCTAGTTCTAAATAGTAAAGTATTACAAGATTAGAATCTATTTGAATTTTAGCGTAAAGGGATTTAATTACAACTACCAATTATATTAAGTTAGGGTTGTAAGCAATTAGAGATAATTGTAGGGAAGGGTCCCCAATATTGGGTCAACCCCCCTAAATCACCCTATATGAAAGAATTGAGATAGGGCTAGGTATGAATATGCAAGAAATATACTTAGGCAATTCATTGGTGTCTTTCAACAAAACCATAGGTGTTAATGTACTTCAATTTTGTCAAATTGAAGAGAACTCATTCTACCAATTACTTGTTGCCAATTTGGAATTCGACCTATGTCTAGGAGAATCCATTAAACAAGGGTTATGCCTTGAGTTATTGTTGAATTTTTTTCAACACAACCCAAAATTTCTCTCTCAAGCATCAAAAGGGTAATTAGGCAGGATTAATGACTTTCATCACCGATCACAAGCTACAAAGAAAAATTCAATCAAATGTTCAATAGCCCAAACTCAATTTTAACAAATTCGGATCATTAGGGTTCACAACCCTAGATTTGGGTTTAGTTACCCTTGGCTTGAAGAAGAAGATAAGAGATGTAATGAGACATTATTAACAAAAGGCATCGAGATCTCTACTTGATTGATAATAATCTTCAATTACAAAAGTTAAATCTACAATCTATTTGAAAAGTAGGGCTAAAATCTACTCTCTATGCTATGTATGAACTAAGGAATGAAAAGCTACTCAAAACTTACAAGAAAAATCTATTTATACTATGCTCCAAAAAGCCCATTAAATTTGAACATCGGAGTGCCAGGTGCACAGGGATGGATCGTTCTTTGGAAGGATGGATCGTACTCAACATTCTTGCTTCTATCCCTTGAGCTATTGTACTTTGAGAGACGGACCGTCAATTGGAGAGACGATCCGGTCTTCACTTTGTACTGAAGAAATCTCATTTTATCAAGCTTTGATCTAGCTGTCAATTGACGGTTCATCCTTTCGAAGGATGGACCGTCCTTTCAACCATGCTCTAGGGACCCAAATTTTTGAGTTTCTAGAATTTGCAGCTAGGAAGGAATAGACTGAGGTACGGACTATTCTTCAGACTGATGATTTGTCTTTGCCTTGTGTTTTCGACAGTTTTCTGGTCTTAGCTCCTTTCTTTATCCAATGTCTTGGGATCCTAAAACATAGCACATATAGGTTAGTTTCTTCTTAATTTCACTCTGAATGACATGTAAAATTCTATAAAATAAAGCAAAGATGTGTTGCTAATCTTCGACACATCACCTAGGCACTCTCATACTTGGTTAAAGACTTCATACATCATATAAACTCCCTATAACACGAGCAAAATTATGTAGTAAGTTTGGAAATTCTTTCTAAGGATACAAGTGTTACAGTATCTCCCCCTTGGGATCATTCATCCTCGAATGATGACAGAGGATACTCATAGACTTCGAAGTCCCCTAATAATTTTTCCAGATTTTATTTTGTAATTGGCACTATCCCAGAAATTTCAAATTGCACATTCTCTTACCAAAAACAACATCATAGGATTCATAGGTAAAAATCAACCACTACAGTAATGGATAATGCACAAAAATCACACTAACATCTCATTGGCTTCTATCTACTAAAATCGAACATCATTGTCAGCTGAAAACTTTAACTGCTACCTCTTCCTCATTCACATGTAACTCTGCCTCAACCAAATAAACAATATTACTACTAGGCACCGAATCACAAAGGAAGAATTTATGGAATCATAGAGAGTAACTGATTATAGGCACAAGTCACAAAAAATATAGGAATATATCAGGAGCCAAGAATTCATAGCGCATGGAAGGATTCTATTTATGCTTGGAGCATGAAAACACTAAGTAATTCTAGAATAAGAACCTGGGATATTTTCCTCCTACTCAAGGAATAACTGGGAATACTTTGCTTTCATGTCATCCTCGACTTCCTATATTAGCCTCTTCAACATTTCAACTTCTCCATATTTTCTTCACGAAAGAAACCCCTTTAGTTCTAAGCTTGCAAACTTGGTGATCAACGATAGCCACTAAGAATTCTTCATAAGTTAGGTCCCCTTGGACACCTATATACTCAACTTGGACAACTAGAGACAGGGTCTCCCATGCACTTCCTCAACATGAACATGTGGAAAATCATATGCACTGAAGGTAAATTTGTAGGCAACTCTAACTCATACTCCACCAACCCAACTCTGTGCATGATCCTGTAAGGACCGATATACCTGGGGCCGAGCTTCTCTTTTCTCCATAATCGCATGAAGCCTTTCATAGGTGAGACCTTCAATAACACCTAATCATCAACAAAAAACTCCAAGTCCCTACGTTGCATATCTACACAAGATTTCGGGTAACTTTGAGTAGTTATCAAGTGCTTCTAAATCAGCATAACTTTCTCCACAGCCTGGTGGACCACATCATGTCTAAGAAATTCATCTTCCCAACATCAAACCGGCCGATAGGCGATCTGCATCTTCTCTCATATAAAGCCCCATGGGAAGCCATTGTGATGCTTGAATGGTAGATATTACTATAAGAGAACTCAATAAGAAATAAATTGTAATCCCAATTGGCTTTGAAATCTAGAACACATGCCCTCAACATGTCCTCGAGCATCTGAATGGTGCACTTAGCCTGTCCATCTATTTGTAGTGGAAAGTTGTACTCTAATTAATGGGAGTACTCAAACCTCTTTGAAAGAACTTCCAAAAATGGACTATAAACTATGAATGTCTATCTATAATAATAGACACTGGGGTCCTATAAAGTTGGACAATCTCCAAGATGTATAACTTGGTATAATCTTCCACTAAATCTATCATCTTAACAGGTAGGAAATATGTTGACTTGGTAAGTCGGTCTAGATCACCCAAATAAAATCATTCTTCTAAATTGAGCAAAGTAGACTAGTCTGAAGTCAATATAGATCATCTCCCACTTCTACGCTGGTAGTTCTAAACTCTAGGCTAGGCCTCCTGGACTCTAGTGATCAACTTTTACCCTCTTACAATTAAGAGACTTTGCCATGTAGTCTTCTATGTTTTTCTTTGTATTAGCTCATCAATAAATCTATCTCAAGTCCTGATACATTTTGGTGGAACATAGATGTATAGAGTATCGAGAGCTATGGTCCTCAGCCTGATTCTCTCCCAAAGCCCGTCAAAATTTGGGACACACAATCTGCCCGGGAACCTTAGAGTACCATCTTCCCTTGCTCGAAAGCCATCATTTAATTCTTGTGAATTCCTTCCTTCAATTGGAGCAAGGTGGTATTATCATACTACTTTCCCTTTACTTCTACAACTAAGGAAGATTCTACTCTAATTAGCAGCACTGCACCGCCATCCTCGAAGTCTAATAAGCAGACCCCTAGGCTTGCAAATCTGTTAACATCTCTAGCAAACTCATTTTTGATCCCATAAAAATGACCTAAACTCCACATGGAGCATTGGATAACAACATCAGCTGCTATATTAGCCTTTTCTGGGTGATACAAGGTGTGAACATCATAATCCTTGAGCAACTCGAGCCACCTCTGCTACCTGAGATTCCATCCCATCTACTTCGAAATATACTGAAGACTCCTATGGTCTACAAAAACATCCATATAGACTACATACAAGTAAAGGTGCAATATCTTTAGCGCAAAGATCACTGCACTAATTCTAGATTATGCGTCGGGTAGTTCCTCTCATGAACCTTTAGTTGTTTGGAAGCTTATGCTATCACTTTTTCATTTTGTATAAATACATACCTAAGACATGTCCTTAAGAATCACAATACACTACAGAAACATGAGTCCCTTCTAGCAAAGTCAATACTGGAGTTATAGTCAACCTGGTCATCAATTCTTAAAAGTTCTTCTCATAGGCCTCTAACCACCAAAACCTTGTCTTTTTCTTAGTCACTTTGGTTAGTAGAGTAGATAATGAGGAAAATCCCTCCCCTAACCTCTAGTAGTAAGCTACCAAACCCAGGAAACTCCTAATCTTAATGGGAGTTGTAGGTCTCGGCCAATCCTTCACTGCCTCAATCTTCTGAGGGTCTACATTGATGCCTTCACCTGACATTACTTGACCTATGAAAGCCACTATATCTAGCTAGAACTCACACTTGGAAAACATAGAATTCAACTTAAGATCTCTGAGTGCCTGCAACATAATCTGAGGTGGTCTATATGTTCACTTTCATATCTTGAGTACACCAATATGTCAATGATGAGCATTATCACAAACAAGTCAAGGTACAATTTGAATACTCTATTCATGAGATCTATAAAATTTTCTAGTGCATTTGTCAACTCAAAGGAAATGAAAAGAAATTCATAGTGTCCGTACAAAGTTTTGAAAGCTATCTTTATGATATCCTCCTCTCTGGCCCTCAATTGGTGGTACTTGGATACAAGGTCAATCTTGGAGAAATACTTGGCACCTTGGGTTGATCAAACAAATCATTGATTCTCAATAGTAGGTACTAGTTCTAGATAGTTACCTTATTCAGCTAGCCGTAATCAATGCACATCTGCAAGGTCTCATCCTTCTTGCGGACAAATAAGACTGTTGCACCCTATGGTAAGACACTCAGTCAAACAAATCCTTTATCAAGAAGGTCCTTCAACTGCTACTTCAACTCTGCTGGATCCATTCTATATAGGGGAATAGAAATAGTCTTCATTATGGGAATAACATCAATCCTGAAGTCAATATCCCTCTCGGCAGGGATCCTCGAAAGCTCATCTGGGAATATCTTTGCGAATTCACTAACAATTAGTATTGACTCAAAATTTTATACCTAGCCCTCACCCTTACTAGGTGCATATAAACCCTTTGGAAATTAAATTCCTTGCCTTACGATAGGAAACAAATCTACCCTTTGGCACTACAACATTATCCCTCCATTCTAGTATGAGTTCATTTGGAAATTAGAAAAGAAATCACCTCGGTGTGAAAATTAAAGGCTGCATAACACGAGGACAACCTTTCCATACCCATGATGACATAAAAATTAACAATTTTTAATTAAACAAGATTGGCTCTAGTATCCTTGTGGCACACTATAACTATGCACTTTCTATATACCCTTATGCAACTACTGACTCACCAGTCAGAGTAGATAATAAGAAAGGTTCATGGAGTTATTCGGGTTCTAACCCAACCCTCTGAGCAATATAAGGTGTCACATAAGATAGAGTGGATCTAGAATCCGTAAGAGCATGCACATCAAGACAAAAAACTGTTACTATACCTGTGGAAATATCTTAAGACGCCTCTAGGATCTAGCGTCCTACTAAAGTATATATGTGGTTGGGTATATTTCTTATATTCACACCTTTCCCCTATTGGGATTGAGTACCACAAGAAGGAACTGGGGAGTGGGAATGGTATTGCGAGATCTAGCTACATTACTCCCAATCCTCTGGACAATATTGGGGTAGTCCCTTTGGAAATAGCCCTATCTCCCTCATCCGAAGCATCCACATGTCCCCATTTGATACACCCTCGGGTGTCTTCTCCCACACCTACTGCATGGGGAAATTTGTAGGATACTGAGTCACACTGGCCTGACACTAAGAGCCTAATGCTCTGTGGCCATAACCTTGACTACTCTGACCTTGATTATCATTCTCGGACCTCAGGGGCAGTGCACTAGCTGTAAATGGTGTAGGTCCTAACCACCTTTGATGGAATGCAGGTCTTCTACTACCCTCACAGTAGCTGTTATCATGGCCAGTGGACCTGACCCTTTTACCCTGGCGCTGCTCCCTGTTGAGTCTATTTGCTAACTTTATGTCCTCGGTCTAATAGGCATAGACTATCATTATAGATATATCCATGACCCGGTGTAGAAATTTTGTTGCATATTCACATGATATGTGCTTCTCGAGGTCGTACCCAAACCAACACATTTTGGCTCTCATAATGGAGACAATCCCAGAGTAAAATAGGCCAAATGGGTGAAACTTGAGGCCATACTCCCTCACACTCATATTATCTTGTCTAAGATTCATGAACTTATTGGCCTTGGCTTCCCTTATCTCTAGGTCTAGAAAGTCATCCATGAAAGCTTCCATAAAATTGTCCCACACTGTTGGGGCTGCATAATCCTCTTGGGACATCTCCCACTGCTCGTAGCATGTGATAGAAATACCATTCAACTAGTAGGAGACGAGCCCAACTTCCTCCGTCTCACTAACATACATGACCCTGAGAATTTTGTGCATCTTGTCAATGAAGTTTTGGGGGTCTTCTTCCATCTTGGACCCCGTAATGATTGGAGGGCTCACACTAAGAAACTCCCTGATCCAAGAAGTGCTAATTTGATTCTGAGAAATAGAACGAACAAGCAATGATTCCTATTTTTGAGATTAGGCTACCACGCGTAGGGTAATCATATGAAACACTCCCTTAAATTCTGAATCTGAGGTATTAGGCTGCTGAGAAGGAAAGGATTCTAGGTTACCCATAGGATCTACTATTGGGGAAGGAGATGATGTCCTGACAAGTTGGCTATGCAAATGACCCTAGGATTTTATGAGTTAGTAATTTATCAACTCACTTGGCTTTTAAGCATTAGCTATTACCTTGCTTTCACACAATTTAGGAAGGTTTTATGCGTTTTCTCTTTTTTTATGAAGGCATTTAACTTAGACAAAGAAAATGGAAGAATTAAATTGATAGCAATCTACTGGAAGAAAAAGGGCATGCGTACAAGTTATTTTTTGATGTAATTAAAGGTAAAGAGGGAAGATTTCATGAAAACGCTGCTTGGAAATAAGTCAATTATTCAGGAAATATTGTCATTATCGTGGGTCCGCATATGGGCACCTGCGAAATTCAGGTGCCAAGCAGATGAATCTGGAGACTGGCTGAATCAGAACTACGAGCCATAGATTGACATTTTTGGACCGCATGTGCCACCACAAATGACATGCAGAGGGCATTATTTAGGATTGAGCAAGGACCTGCGAGCCATGAATTGGCATCTGCATAATGTAGGCGCCACACAAGTGACCCGTGTAATTTTCTGAAGGGAAGAATAATCTAGAATGATCCCAAGTGTACCGGAGAAGCTTCCAAGGGCATTTTTGGAAGCTTTTTGCAAAAAGAGTTTTTAGAGATTTAATCCCAATTGTACATATAATGATTGATTATTCAACATTGAATGAAGAGTACGTCATAGAGATAGTGAGAGTACATTTTTACTTTGTTCTTCATTAGGAAAACCACCATTATTGCGGACCTTGAGCTTGAATTAAGATTTGAATACTTAATATGATGACTTTAGAGAAATTTCTTATGGGTATAATCTCTCTCTCTTTGATTATGAATAGCTAATTTTTTGCTAGGGGTGTGTGTGCATGATGGTTGTCTATACTTAAGTGGGTGTCGATTATTTGTTATTAAAATTGAGCAGTAAGCATGGATCTACTATTTTCTTCAAGTTGTAATTTAATAATTGATGGTTGCAAATATTGATTTAGCTTTTGAATCATGATTTTGCTTGAATGAGGGAAGTAAGATTGGGTAAGCATTCCATAGTGAGGAATTAGAGTTTTTTATATATGGGTTTGAGCTAGAGATAGTCAAGACCCAAATTCATACTCCATTAAAGTATTAGAGCTAGAAATAGTCTAACCCTTCCTCAAGATTATTTGTTGTTTTGTGATTATGGATTTAGGGTTTAATAAAATCCAAGTTATACACATCCTTTCGGTTGAAAAACATAGGGTGTAGCCATAGATAAGGCTATCTATGCCCTAATCAAGTCTAAGGCTCTTAATCAATCCCTCTTTATTAGACACCCCATCGAATTCACACCCCTAGTCCCTCTTATTGGTTTCATCAATTCATTTTCCCCTCATCGTTTTCTATATTTGAACTTGATATGTGATTACTCTTTCCCCCCAATTTTTACTTTACATTTTTTAGGCATGACGGTTACTTGTGTGATTTGATTTATGACATTTGGATAATCCAACCCAAATCTTTGTAGGATTTAACCCAGACACTCGTTGGGAAATTTATTTTTGTAAATGACCGTAGCTACCTCCATTATTGGAGAATTGTTTTTGGACATTAATTGTTCTCATATCTTAAGAATTTTCATTTTTCTTTGTTGATTAATAAGCTTATCATTAAATAAACTGCGCTCTATAGCAATATCACATCGTCGGGGATTGGCTTGTGATTGTCATTTGTTTTTTTATTCACACTTATTTTACGTTGTGTTTTGCCTTTATTTTATTTGTTGATTTTTTGATTAAAAAAGAGAAAGATGAGTCAGGCTAGTGATGTTGGTAGCATGGATGGATTTTGATTAGTTTGTAATTTATCAACTCATTAGGCTCTTAGACATGAGTTTTTGTTTAGTTTTCAGATCATTTAGGTGGATTTTATGCCCTTTCTCCTTAATCTTGGTAGAAACTTAACTTGAGTAGAGAAAGCATGAAATTGAGAAAAATAACATGAAAATGGAGATGAGGACCGGCGCTCTACCGAAGACCACCGACGAAGCACCAGCTAATTGAAGATGTCTACTATGCTAAATAAGATGGCTACTGGTGTACCGCGGATTAGCATTAGCGAATTGCCGGTGCCAACGCCGAACTAATCCAAAACCCACTAGCTACCAACTAGACTGACCCGCGGACCGTGGACTAGCACCGATGAACCACTGGTGACTCACAAGTGACGTCCATCAAAAAAGGGAAAAGTTTTCCAGCTCCGAAAAGTAGGAGCATTTTGTACCCTGCTTTTGTACATATCTAAAAAGGAATTGAACATTCCATTTTATTCTATTCTATTTCATTGTCTTATGTTGAACTAGAGAGAAGTAGCGAGAGAAGTCTTCATCATCTTCTTTGAAAAGGTAGAAAAAATTCCATTGGAGACCAGAACCTTGCGCTTGAATTTTCATACTTATTTTGTTGAATAGGTATTGAATTATTACTAAATGAAATGTCTACTTCAACTTAAATGAGTGGCTAAATTCCTTTCTAGTGGTGTGTTAATGATTTTGGTTGATTTGGATTGGGTGTTGTGTATTTGATCTTACATTTAGTCAATCGGTATAATTTAAGTGTTTCCTCTTAGTTTTAATCTAAATACTCATAGTTGCAAATGCGGGTGATATTTACTTACTCTAATTTTGTTTGAAAAATGAATTTAGAGTATGGGTAAGAAAATACTAATGGGTAATTGGGTGTTGATCATGTAGGGTTGGGCTAGAGATAGCCCAAACACTTTGTCACACACTCATTGAGAATTAAAGCTAGAAATAGTTGATTTTACCTATGTTGATGTGGTTCTTGTGAAAAGGACTCTTCGGGTTTGAGAAAATCTGAGGTATAAGACATCTAATTGATTGAGAAACATAGGATGCCACCTCATCCACAACTAATTATACTATGAAGTAATGCTAGGACCTATTAGCAATCCCAATCCAATGAAGCCCCATCAATATCATACCCCTAATATTCTCTAGTTTGGTATTCTCTATGTTTTACCCCTATTTTCGTGTGCGAATTTGTATTTCAATTGACAAGTTTTGACTCCCCCAATTTTTTACATTATTGTTTTTGAGAAATTGATGCAAGTTACTTCAGTTTGATAAACAACTCTCGTATGATCAACTAACATTCCCTGTGGGATTTGACCCCGACACTCGAAGGGTATATTTATTTTTCCAATTACCATTTACACTCTTTCATTAAGAGGAGTGAATTTGGACGTTATCAAAAATTGTGTCATTTCCGGGGAATATAGTTTGATAGCCTTTAGTTGTTTGTTATTTTGAATTAATTTCACATCTTAGTTGGTTTGACTTTACTCTTGTGGTTAGTGTCATCTAGGTTGATCTTGCTATGAGCCAACACTCACAAGGAGGAGAAGGTTTGGTAGACGGGCATATGAATCATGAGGATGATGATTCCATTATGACCAATGTAGCGGGTGTAATCCTCCTACCTTCTATGATTGCGAATGCAATTTTTCATGTCACAAGTATGATGTTGCACTTGCTTCAAATGAAGGGGCTCTTTGGAGGAATGCCCAGTGAAGATGAAAACAAGCATATCCGCAATTTTCTTGATATTTTCCAACCCTTGAACATCACAAATATAAGCCAAGAGTCGATCAGATTGAGACTCTTACCATTTTCATTAATTGGGGAAGCCATCGCTTGGTTGGAGGAGTTGCCTCCCAGGTTCATTACCTCTTGAAATGAACTTATGGAAGCACTTTCCGACAGGTTCTTCACTCCATCGAGGATGCTACAGCTGAGGGATGACACTACCAATTTTTGACAACTTGCGAGGGAACAACTCTATGAAGCATGGTTAGGTTTAAGAAAAAGGTAGCCATTTGTCCAAACCATAGGTTGCCCGATGGGGTTTTACTTCAGAGCTTCTATACTTCATTGGATTCTATCAACAAGTCTATGGAAAATAATTTGTCTAGGGGATCCATTATGAATCAGCCCTATGGAGTAGCCAAAGCACTTCTTGATAGAATGACTAAAACCAATCGACCATGTCATACTAGAAAAGCGGAGGTATCTTCTAGTGGTGTTTCCCCAAACCTTATGAATGCTGAGATGAGGAAAAGGGATGAGTCTATAGATGAAACTCTTGCTATGATAATCACCTAGCTAGAGTTGATGACAAAAAATATGATGGGAGCCGGTGCAAAGAGTGTGAATGATTTAGGTGCCCAAGGTCATACTCAATTTGATAATGACACTTCACCACCGAGATATGAGGAGCAGTGTCAATACATGGCGGGCCAAGTGGGGGGTTCTCGCCATGGGTATCAAGGTTCCAATAAAGGCCCTTGGAACCCAAGCGAGGAGAATCAAGGTTGGATAAACTATGATAATCCAAGATCATAGGAGAGAAATGATCGATGGGGGAATAGAGATAAAAATCATGAAGGAGATGATATCATCGAAGTGCGAACCCCTATGTGCCTCCTCCAAAAGAAGAAGCATCTTAAGGATAAAGTGAGTGATGTGGGAAACTCAAAGATTGAATACATGCTGTCTCGGGTATTGAAGAAGGTAGAATCCACTGACGAAATAGTGGAGTTAAAGAGTTGAAAGGGGAGTATCTAACCTCGCCCAAATAGTAAATTACCAGTCGACATCAATCAAGCAACTTGAAGTGCAAATTAAACATTTATCTTCACAAATGAACACCTGAATGAAGGGTGCACTCCCTAGTGATACTGTCCCTTATCCAAAGAAGGATGGCCATTGTATGGAAATGGTGACTAGGAGAGGCAAGATATTGAAGGATGTGGGCGTAAAGCACAAAGATGTTGTTGTCCCGATGGAAAATGACGATGAAGTGTTGGAAGAGGTACCAAAATCCCCAAGTGTTTTTTTTGATGAAGAAGTGAAGGATGAGGGAGAAGTTGCTTTGACTCCCTCGAATGATGTAAATGTGATTGAGATCAAGAAGCAAGAGTTCCACCTCTATATCTATAGTGGTTGACTAAGAAAAAGGAAGATAATCAGTTTTGAAAGTTTATAGAAATGTTCAGCAAATTATCCATCAATATGCTGCTTGTTGATACCTTGATTTAAATGCCAGGCTACACGAATTTTATGAAAGAGATATTGAAGAAAAAGAAGGTGGCGGATACGGGCACCGATGAGGTAACCCATCATTACAGTGTTGTGATCCTAGGGCATTTACCTTTCCTTGCACAATTAGCTTGTGCATGTTCAATAAAGCTCTTTACAACCTTGGTGCTAGTATTAACTTGATACCTCTAGTGGTTTTCAAGAAACTCATGTTAGGGAGTCGCAAACCTACATCCATGAGGCTTTTGATGGCGGATAGGTCGATTAAACAACCAGTTGGAGTATTAGTTGATGTCCTTGTGAGGAAGGACAAATTCATACTCCCAGCTGATTTCTCTATGTTGGATTGTGAGATGAACATCGAGGTGCCAATTATCTTAGGGCACCCACTACTAGCAATGGGAAGAGCTTCGATTGATGTGGAGCTTGGGGAGCTTAAGTTCCGAGTAAGAGGTGATGAGGTCGCCTTTAATGTGTGTCAGCCTATCAAGCCCCCAGATGAGTGTAAGGTTACGACAGTGCTTGATGGTAAAGTGGACCATTATGAACTAGTTTATTATGAGAGTGAATCGGAGGATGATGACCCTTCGGATTTTTTAAAATTAAGAAGGGTATCCGTCGTTCCACGACGTTAACTAAGGCCCTTTATGGGAGTCATTCCAAGCGTTTTTACTTTGGGTATTTTGATGTTTATGTTGATTTTTATTTTGTAGGTAGATTGGATGAAAAACAAGGAGAAAAAGAACAAGGTAGAGTGCCGCTTAAACATGAATCAAGGGCAAAAAGCTGGGGAAGAAGAGGGAAAACCGGTGGAATTCTGGTGCCAAACTGCGAACCGCCGAATGCGATGCTGGTACAAATCAGAACACTTCGGAGTTGAAGCATGACCAGTGACCCTACCGGCAAAACATAGGTTCTAAAACACAAACCGTCTTCTACCTATCGCACATAAAGAAGTAAACTGAAGAGGTGGATGGACACTTGCGTTAAAGCGGCGGAAAGCTAGTTCTAATCGGCGACCGCCGATGAAACTCAGTTGAAGCTATGCAATTCATTTAAAATATTGATCGATCCATTGACCAACCCATCCCATGGATTTAAAAATCCGGTCAAAACCTCTCCAACTCCCTATAAACCCTTTTCTCCACCATTCCATTTTCCCATTTACACTTTTTAACTTCCCCATAAACCAATTTCCACCTTCCCACTATTAAACCCACCTATGCACCTACCATTCCTCCTCTTCTATAAATTCCCCATTCCTACTCCACTCATTTCATCATTTCTCACTCATCTTTTTACTAAAATAAAGCAAGTGTCTTGTGGGAAACTCCATTGTTGGTCAACACCAAGTTTCTATCTCACATTGCTCTTTGTTCTCAAATTCATTCGGTATGTGTGTCCTACTTTGATTTAATTTATTGTTTGAGGATGTGAATATATTTGAGCATGCTAAAGTTGAAGTTTTCTTACTCTTGTTTACCCATTACCTTGTTATTATGCTTTTTACTGCATGTATATTTTTCATATTGTGGGTATGTGGGGTTGTTGATAAAATTTTAAATGTAGATGTGGGTATCCTCTGTGATAAAATACTTTATTCTTGATGTTCTTGATATTAGTTAGGGGTGAAGTCTGAGTAGCCCCAAGTGCTTAGAATGTACAATTTCCCCGATGATAGATGGAGTGACATCTTTCTTAAGGGTAAATTGTCATTTGTTTTTTTATTTTGTGTGTTGGGTGAATGAATCACTAATG
Source organism: Datura stramonium (assembly GCA_018107945.1). Classification (NCBI taxonomy): domain Eukaryota; kingdom Viridiplantae; phylum Streptophyta; class Magnoliopsida; order Solanales; family Solanaceae; genus Datura; species Datura stramonium. The sequence goes on from JACEIK010006863.1 coordinate 45,773, forward strand.
TGAAAGATATTTTGTTTAACTGTGTTTGGCAATGAAATGCACTGAACAACATTCATTGGCGAACAGTCGGTCAGGCCCAGCAAAATGCCGGATGAAGTTCAGGTAAAGGTGCAAGGCTACAAGCCACTTCCCCAGACCCAGATTTCATCGATGTTTCGCGAGTCAAGACCGGAGAAACACTGATGTGGTGTCTGATGAACAATGTTTTCCCCCAGTCTACTGTAAAGGACCGGCGGTTAACCGACGTCTCGCGGGTTTATACTTGCGTTCCACTGGTGTTCTGCCGGTGCTACCAGCACTAACCTCCAAACCTTTCAATTTTTTTACGTCCAGTTGTTATAATTCCTTGCCTTAGATTAGAGTACATGTCAATTTTTATTTTTCATAAGCAAAAACACAAAAAGAAATATTGTTGTTTGGCACTAACATGGATCTGCAGATTATGACTTCATCTAGATAACCAAGCAAAGGGAATGCCCCAGCCACTTTTAAAAGCAAGGGAAAGGGGAAAGAAAAGGCGACCCCATCCCCCACCAACTCTACATGCTATTTGCAAGGGGCGGTATGCTATTTGCAAGGGGCGCCCTTCACGGTAGAGAAGCGCTTCGACTTGGAGGGGCTGCAGGGTGACTTCTTCAACATCACAACATGATTCACTGACCACCAATGGCATGTCTTTGCCAATCCTCTTCCAGATTTCTACCCTAGCCTAGTGCTCGAGTTCTACGCATCATACCAAGCCAGACAGGAAAGCATGCATCATAGAGGCATGGTTGACGAATTTCCCTGACTTTCCTCAGTAATGGTGAGGTTGTGGACATTGACATCACACCGGTGACCATCAATTCTTTATTTTGGGAGGATGAAATCGACACCGAAACTGTGTATGCTGCCATACATGCCAACAAAGAGGATCAGTTCGGCTAGATAGCTCCCACTATTGCTACCGACACACCTTTCAAGGCTTCTATGGGTGGCGAGATCGCCCAACATGATTTAAATTTTGAAGCCAAGTTGTGGATGGATTTTATTCGCGGCCACATCATAATCTTGGAGAATGAGTAGAGGGTAAATTTGGAGGCTACCATCCTCAACACTTGCATCATGACATGGGTCCCTGTAAATTTTGGTGAAATAGTGTCCATTCATATGAAAAGAAAAAGCGAGGCAACCTGGCACCTCAATGCCCTATGCAGTACTCATATCTCAACTTTGCCTTTGAGCCAGAGTGCTATATTTCCCGGAGGAGACCCCCAATGCTGCTACTAGTGTGATCACAGTTAACAGAAAGAGGGACGCGGATGTCACGACCCAACCATAAAGCCGGATCGAGACACGGGACAACGAGCCCTGAGAGACTCCAAGTCAACCCATGGCATGAACATACATCAAACTCAATCAATAAAAGTAGAAGATTTATAAAAATAAACATAGCGGAAGTCTAACCTTAACATAACATCAGAGTACGTACATAATTCTGAAGCTAATTATACACTATGTCTGAAATGCCTCTAATTCTGATGAGTTGATGGGACAAGACCCCAACTAACTCTCTAAGTCTAAAACTGAAAATACAAAGATAACTGATGAGGAATGGTCCTCGGGAGATGAGGACTCACCAACTGAGACTAGAAACTAACTCCGAAAACTGGCTAGTGACGGGGCTATGTCTGAATATTGGAGACTATATCATAAAATGATACAACATAGGGTATGCGGTCAGTACGTCGAATGCACCGAGTATGCAAGGTATGTAAAATCGCTAAGTAAGTAAAATCAGTAATAATGCATAATATAAAATATAATCAAGATAATAATTTGAGAGTAGGGCTTGCATGCTATTTTCTGAAATCATGATCTGAACATAACTGAACATCATAACTTAATTGAATGACCCAAAGATGAAATCTGATAATCATAGGTAAAATTGAACATTGGGCCAAATCTGCTGAAAACATAATATCATGACTAATGTACATGCATAACTGAAATTATGAGGAACAATGGGAGACTCGTCATGTAATTGACATTATCATGATAGAGCTTATGTGGTCCCGACTATCACACTCAAGTTGGCAGAGCCATCCACAACCTTGCCAAGGTTGAGGACGCTACCATGATATCAATATCAAGCTGAAGGCCCCATGGGGCAGGGGAAAGCTCCAAAGAAGGTCCCAAATAATCTAATCATACCTACGTTGGATCATAGTTCTGAGGCATAGGGTTAACTGACACTTAGCCTACTCGGTGCTAGACATTACTCCCAAAAACATGCATATGCTCTCCATCATTTTTCAACGAAGCTGACCGTCGTCTAGTGACGAAGCTGAATAATCATGTACATATAAAATTTGAAATCATACTTGAGGAGCCTTGTCTCAGACCATACCACAAATTGAACATAATTCGGAGTCTTGACTCCAAAACCATGTGGTAAGCTATTTCTTTAAATTATAAATCATGCTTGAACTTATGGTCTTGACTAATTCTTAAACATGCTTGAAAATACTCGATTCACTTGAAAGCATGATCATAGACATGAGTAACTTAAAAACATTCTTTTCTCATAAATATCTCATAATACTTGAACATGCATCATAGATCTCAACTTTCATGAACTTCCATGGATGGGCATTATAATTTATAAAACTGGAAAACATGATTTATAATTGAAAACATTGTAAAACTTGCCCATGAATCATAATTAAACAATAGAAACATGCTTAGAACATACCCATGGTAGAAACATAGGAAATTCATGCATTGGGTTAAAACCCAATAGAATCAAAATGTAGATTTTCATGAATTAGAGAGGGATTGGACATGGGTGTGAAAAAATTCACCCATTCATAACTCTACATACTTGAGACAATCTGATTCAACAACTTTTGTGATTGCCAAAGGAATAATTGAGGAAGAACTTGGAAGATATTTAGCTTGATCACCTCTTTAGACTTCTAAACTTGCATGCATGAATTTGGAATAACTTAGAATGAACTTACCCTTCTTAAAACACACTATTCAGAGCTTAAAACGACATACTTTAGGCCTTAGGATCATAAAAATTACGGAAAATCCCTTACTAAACTAGTAGGGAAAAATAGATTGCCAGTCCCAACGAGGGACTGGACGAGTCGTAGTCCTTGGCCATGACTCATGGCCACAAGTCGTAAAGTACACTGGCAAAACTTAACCTAAGGCTCATTATGGGGAACATAATGGGTCGTTACTGGTGACCATGACTCATGGTAACCTCTCGTTGCCCTTACTACCCAAAATTCTCCTTTCTTTAACCAACCTTGACCACGGCTAACCGAGTCGTGGGGCTGACCACGACTCATGGTTACGCCCGTGGTTACTTAGAACTTGAAATTTCCACTTAAGTCAAGCTCCTCACCATGAGTCACTTAATGACTCGTGGTCATCCTGACGGGTCACAGGATGACTTGTTCTGTGATTTAGTGCAAAAAATCCTGTTTTCTCAGTTTCAACTCCCGGGACTGATCTTAGGATTCCCAGGTATAACAATATGTCCCCCTTAGAACATTCCTCTTCGAATGTTGACAATCATACAGAAAAGCAGAGAAATGCAACCATCATATTCAAATATTGATTATATAGGCTAAAAATTGTCGGAATGACTGCCTCCGAACTGAACTACATGACTGAACTGAATTCACGAATCATATATACATGCTTTTACATGACAGACACTGAGGTACATGAGCTGAACATGAAACTGAATAGAGTATTAGGGAGAAAACTGATACCTTAAACTGAAACTGAATCGAAAGGGAAAAGATGTGGGAATCTAGCCATCATGTCTTCCTCGGCTTCCCACATAGCTCCCTCAACATACTGATTCCTCCATAAAATTTTAATTGAAGCTACTTCTTTGTTTCTTAGCCTTCGAACCTGATGACCAAATATTTCCACCGAAACCTCTTCATAACTAAGGCTGTCTCTCACACCGACATTGTCTATCGGAAAAACTAGAGATGGATCACCCTAACACTTCTTTAAGAGCGATACATGGAAAACTGGATGGACTGACGCTAATTCTGAGTATAACTCCAACTCATAGGTCACCTTCCAACACGTCTCACAATCCGGTACGGGCCAACATAATGGGAACTAAGTTTTCCTTTCTTTTCGAACCTCATCACTCCCTTCATGGGAGATACCTTAAAAAACACCCAATCATCGACTTTAAACTCAAGTTCCCTCCTTCTCACATCCGCATAGGACTTTTGGTGACTCTAAGTTGTTTTCAACCTGTCCCTTATAAGCTGAACTTTCTCCATGGCCTAATGGACTGAATCCGGTCCTATCATCACGGTTCATCGACTTCAAACCAACCAATAGATGATCTACATCTTCTCCTATAGAGAGCCTCAAACGGAGCCATCTGAATGCTGGAATGATAGTTGTTGTTATACGCAAACTCAATGAGAGGCAAATAATCATCCCAACTACCCTTGAAGTCAATCACACACGCTATCAACATGTCGAGAGTCTGAATAGTTCACTCTGCCTAACCATCTGTTTGCGGGTGCAATGCTATACTGAGCTTGACCCGAGTACCAAGTCCCTTTTGAAACAATCTCCAAAACTGGGAGGTAAACTAAGCAACTCTGCCTGATATGATGGACAAGGGCATTCCATGCAATCGAACTAACACCCAAATGTATAGTTTGGCGTAATCCTCTAGTGAATTAGTAGTTTTGTCCGATAGAAAATGAGCGTCTTTGGTCAATCTGTCCACCACCACCCAAATGGAGTCGTATTGTCGACGAGTGCGAGGCAGCCCTATAATGAAGTCCATATTGATCTCCTCCAACTTGCAAGTATGAATACTGATATCTTGAAGCGCACCTCCCAGTCTTTGATGCTCTACTTTTACCTGTTGACAGTTCAGACACTTAGCCACAAATTCTGCAATGTCCTTTTTTATGCCATTCCACCAATAGACTTCCTATAAGTCACAGTACATATTGGTGGCACCTGGATGTATGGAATATCTGGAACAATGAGCCTCGTGCAACATCCGAGCTCTTAAATCATCAACATCTGGAACACACAAATGACCCTGGCATAGAAACACATCATTTCCCCCTTTAGAGAAGACCTCTACTTTCTAGTTCTTAATAGCTTCCTTTAACTTAACCAAGATAGAATCCTCATCTTATCTAGCTTTTACGTCAGTCATCAAGGATGATTCTGATCTGTTCTGAACAATAACACCGCCATTGGTCGAGTCAACCAAACGAACTCCCAACTGTGCAAGTCGATGCACATTCTTCACTAGCTCCTTCCTCCCCTCATCTACATGAGACACACTCTCCATAGAGAGCCTACTAAGTGCGTCTACTACAACATTAGCCTTACCTGGATGGTAAAGGACACTCATATCATAATCCTTGAGTAGCTCCAACCACCTACTTTGGCGTAAATTTATATCCTTCTGAGTAAACACATATTTTAGGCTTTTGTGGTCACTAAACACATCCACATGGACCCCATACAAATAGTGTCTCCGAATCTTCAATGCGAATACTACCGCCACCAATTCGATATCATCAGTCGGGTAATTCTTTTCACGGACCTTTAACTGCCTGGAAGCATACGCTATAACCTTACCATGCTGCATCAGTACACACCCAAGTTCGATCCTCGAAGCATAATATACCACAAACCCATTGATACCCTCAGGTAGGGTCAACACCGGTGCTGAGGTGAGTAGAGTCTTCAACTCTTGGAAACTGTTCTCACAAGCATCCGAAAATTGGAACTTCACTTTCTTTTGGGTCAATTTGGTCAACGGTGCTGCAATAGATAAAAACCCCTCAGTAAACCTTCGATAATACCCAGCTAAACCCAAGAAACTCCTAATATTTGTAGGATTCACCGTTCGGGGTCAATTCTTTACTGTCTCTATATTTTAAGAGTCTACTTGTACACCCTCACTTGACACCACATGACCCAAAAACGCCACAGAATTCAACCAAAACTTGCATTTACTGAATTTAGCATACAACTGGCGATCCTTGAGATTCTGTAGCACCACCCTCAAATGAGCGGCATGCTCCTCCTCGCTCCGAGAGTATATAAGGATGTCATCTATGAACACAATCACGAACATATCAAAGTATGGCTGGAACACCTTGTTCATCAAATCCATAAAAGCTTCGGGAGAATTCTTCAGTCCAAAAGACATAACTACAAACTCGTAATGACCATACCAAGTCCTGAAGGCTGTCTTTGGGATGTCACTCTCCCGAACTCCGAGCTGATGGTATCTGAAAATTAGATCTATCTTTGGAAAGCATTTAGCACCCTAAAGCTAGTCAAACAAATCATCAATCCTAGGAAAAGGATACCTGTTCTTGATGGTGACCTTGTTCAATTGTCGATAGTCAATACACATACGAAGAGAACCATCTTGCTTTCGAAAAAAGGGAATTGGTGCACCCCATGGGGATTTGCTCGGTCTGATGAATCCCTTGTCTAAAAGGACATTCAACTGACCCTTCAACTCTATTAGCTTGGCTGGAGCCATTCTATAAGGAGGGATAGATATAGGCTGCATATCGGGAAGAAGGTCAATACCAAAATTGATTTCCGTCTTGGGAGGGATTCCCGGTAGATCATCTGGGAAGACTTCTGGATACTCACATACTATTGGAACTGACTGTATGGTTAGGGTATCGGATGTAACATCCTTATCCCTAACTTAATGGTACACGCAACCCTTAGAGATAATCTTTCAGGACTTAAGGTAGGAAATGAAATGACCTATAGGCACAGTTGAACTACCCTTCCACTCTTGGAATTGATCACCTGGAAATCGGAGCTCTACCGCACGAGTCCTACAATTGACTGAGGCATAGCATACAAAATAGCCAAACCATGCTGAGGATAACATCAAAGTAAGCCATGGCTAACTCTACTAGATTTTTTGAGGTTATTTTCTGAAGGACTGTGACAAGGCAATTTCTATACACCCATCGAGCTATAACTGAATCACCGACTGGAGTAAAGACTGAGAAGGGTTCTGATAAGATTTTGAGACTGACCCCAAAACTGCTAGATACATAGGGCATCACAAAAGACAAAGTATCCCCTAGATCTAACAAAGCATATATATCACGGTGGAAAACTTGTAACATACCAGTGACTACGTTTGGGGAGATCTCCTGCTTTTTGCGGGATGCTAGGGCATAAAATCTATTTTGGCGTTGTCCACCACCTGTGCTAATAGATGCCCGCTGCTGAGCTGGGAGTGCTGATGGGGCTGCTGAACTAGAATCTGGGACTCGGCCCCTATCATGACCTTGTCTGGCTGTTGGACAATCCCTAAGTATGTGTCCGGGCTTCCCGCACCCGAAGCAAGCACCTGTACCTGCCAAGCACTAGCCTACATATCTCCGTCCATACCTGTCGCAAACTAGGATGCTGGAATCTGTGGGCCTGCTGCTATGGCCTCTACAGCATGATGCTTTTCCTCTATGGTCGTGCCTAGATCTGGATGGTACACTCATAGCCGACGATGCCGAGGCTGACGATCTCTGGTGGGACTGCTGATGGTGCCCACCACCTGGCCTCTACCAAGAGAACCCATAATGGTCTGTCCTGGCCCTCTTTGCATCTCTCTTTCTCAGATGCACCACCTCCATCTTCTAGGCATACAAAACCATCCGAGGAAAATCCATATCGTGATGAAGCATAGCGGTCCATCAATCCTTGTCCAGGTAGTCCGCTACTCCATGAACAAACCTACTCACTCGAGCTCTCTAATCAACCACTAACTCTAGTGCGTACTTGTACAGATGAGTGAACTCTAAGGCATACTCCTGCACAATTATCTTTCCTTGCTTTAAATTCAAAAACTCGGCCTCTTTCAGCTCCCTCATCTCATGAGGGAAGAACTGATCTAGAAAAGCGACATGGTACTCATCCCAACTGATAGGGCCTGCTCCAAATGCCCTACTATCCTTCCATTGTTTAAACTAATGTGCGCAACCCCTTCAACTAAAATGAGTCTAAGTCAGTGTGCTCCTCTCTTGTCACCCCCATGACTAGGGTGATCTTTAGAATCTCATCGATGAACTCATGTGGATCCTCATCAACCTTTGACCTAAGAAACTCTGGAGGGTTCATCCTTAGGAAATCTGTAACTCTCGCCGCCACCGCATTCCCATTCGGAGGGACATGCGCCACCGCCTGCTGATTGACCTGGGCGGTCAAAGCCTGTGCTAGCATCTGAATGGCAGCCCTGAATTTAGCATGGGCAACCGGCTCCGGTGCATGGTTCTCATGGGCTGGTGGGGCCTGTTGGTGCCCGTCTCCAGTGCCATCCTCGTGGCCATTCCAATTCCCATTTCTTATAGAGTTAACTCTATGGGGAGGCATGATTCTGCAAATGCATATAGTACATGTTAGAAGGATAGAGAGACATTTCAATGCACAACCTAATTCATGAAAGAAAGGAAAATTTCCTAAATGTCTCAGTAAGCTCTTCATCATAAGTAAGGCGCGCTTCACACCCATGAAAAAGACTTTATTTAATGTGTTTTTCAGACACCCTAGGACACTTCAAAACCTATTGTTCTAATACTAAGTTTAAACTGTCAGAAAGACCCTCGGAAGGGGCACTGCTGGTTAGTTGATTATATGAATGAGTTTAGAACAATTACGAATACATACTTAGCTAATTCTTTAATCTTGACCTAACATGTTTGACTCGTTTCCATGTTTACTCTCAAACTTGCCAAGTCATATATATTCTTAACTACGAGTAGTGAACTTAATACACATATATACAATTGAATTATTAAGAAGAACCTATGAAGAGTGAATTGGTTATTAGTTGTTAGTGGTACTTATGGATCGAATTATATACATGAGACTCCCAAAGTTGATGAAATAACTCATATCCATAGAACCTTGCCTTTAAACTCTATCAAAAACATACTTGATCTTGTGATGAACACGAAGTCGAAATCTTATTTGAGTTACTTTAACGAAGAATCCTAAAGCTTATATGATCTTTACAATATAGAACTCTCAGAGGTATGTTCATGTTGAGTATCCAAGTCCAATTTCTCCTCATAATTTATGATCAAATCTTATTTAGGTTTTAGAGTCCCTATCAAGTTATATTGTGGGTCAGTATTCAGTTATTCTATGAGTTACCCTGAGAGGGGGGGGGGGTAGTTATTGAGTTGTAGTATTATTCAATTTTATGATTACATACACAAAACATGAGCACTCATAGTTGAGTTATATATTATGACTGACACATCTTAATTGGTAGGACTACGGGAAAGAATTTATATGATGACCACCAATTGGTATTATCAATTAGGTAGATGTGCCAACCACCGAAACACGTGCCAATTTAATATACATGGTTCATATGCATATACGTGGTTGCGTTGACATATACACATCGTTACATTTTCTTACAAAGGTGAGGTACACTTTAGTTAGAAGTTTTAAAGTTTCAGGTTGTCTATGTCCTCCTATACTCTCATATCTTGACGTTATTATATTTATGATTATTGTTTCATGACTATTTCTTTTCAACTTTACATACCAATATATGTAATCCGTACTGACATACCTTCACCAGGGGATGCTACATTCGTGTTGCAGGTGCTGATAGAGGCCTTGATCGCCCTCTGTAGTAAGAGCTCTCAAGTCCAATGGAAGAGTGAGTATGCTCCTTTCTTTCTAGAGCAGATTTCTAGATTCTTTCTTTAGCATAGTGTAAATTTTATTGTGCAGATGATGGGTAGGTTAGGGACTTGTCCCGACTATTTATTATTGTACCTTTTTAGAGGCTTTGTGGACATAGTCAGTGGTTGTATAATTCAGTTTATTGCTTTGTCGGCCTTCTATTTCTTTTAGTTATGCTGCAGCCTCGTCGGCATGCCTTTCTTTCATGATTGTTGAGTTGTGGCTTCATCAGCCTATTGTTATTATTATTGTATTGTTAAGACCTTACCGGTATATGTTCTTTATTGTTCAGTAGGTTGTGACAATGGTGTTAATGGCCCAAATGTTATGATTACAGAGGAGACATAGTTGGTCAGGTGGCCCCCCATGTTCATAGGGTCTGATCCAATGAGGACCCTCAGGATTTCATCAGCTAGTTGGACAAGGTATTACGTGCAATGTATACTTCAGTAATAGAGGCATTAGAGTTAGCATCTTTTAGGTTACGTGTTGTGTCCATTCTTTTGTATGATGTATGGGAACTTTCCAGGGGACCAAATGCACCTCCAGCTAAATGGGAGGATTTCTCTAATGCATATTTAGCTTATTACCTCCCTCAAAAGGTTAGAAAGGCCCAACATGAGGAGTTTCTAGACCTCAAATAGGGTACTATGAGTGTATGTAAGTATAGCCACATATTTAATTTGTTGGCTAGGTATGCTCCAGATATTGTGTCGACTATATGAGCTAGGATAAAGGATCTAACCTATCATATTCAGGACACTCATAGAGGAAGAAAATAGAGTAAAAGAGAAAAATCTACTAGGTCATTCAGAAAACCGCAGAGTGATTCTAGGCCCCAGTCTTCTAGATAGTCAGCTCATCCTGTTGACCATGCCCCACCTCCACCTCAGGGCCAAAACTCAGCCCCTTCTAATTCCCATCACCAGGACCAGAAAAGGAAGATGAGATCACCTCCATTACAGTGTGTTCAATATGGTAGAACCTATTTCGGGTAGTATCATCAGGGACAGAATGTATATTACCATTGTGGATAGCCTAGACATGTGATGCAGTATTTTTTTGGAGATAGAAGAGATGAAGGCCAGCCTTCAGGATCAATAGTAGATTCATATTCCTTTGTTCGTCCTCCCAAACCTAGTTCGCAGGCTACTCCAGGTCATGGTAGTGGAAGGAGAGAAGAGGAAGTTTTAGGTTCAGGGAATATTCATAACCTATTCTATGCCTTGGATGGTCAACAGGCTCAGGAGTCATCACCTGGCATGGTTACAGGTTCCTTGATCATATCCACCCATACTAATTATGCTTCACTTCTTTTTACGTTATTCCCTTAGTTGTTGATCAACTTGATATTGCTCCGGAATTGTTATTAAAAGTCCTTGTTGTGGTCATGATAAAAGTCAAATTTATAACGGCCAAAAGAGTTGACATTGTGAAGTATTAATCTGTAAAAAATTTACTGTAGTTGGATTGGTCAAGTTAGACAAATATCAAGGAACATAAGATAAACTTACCCCTTAATATTTATTCCTACTCTTCCATAGGGCAAAGAAAATAATATTGTGTGATAAAGTTCCTTTGAAATAAGTTAGATAATGTTTTGGTTAGATTCAAAAAAGTATAGTACAAATCTCTGGAGCACTAAAGAAGTATAAGCAGGATTAACTGATTCATGATTTAGAGTCTATAGTTATAGTATATGCTTGGAGGATATAATGTTAGTTGTTTCTTGGCAATCAAATGTACTTATTTTTGACATCACAAGTTTTTAGTTGGTAATAGAGTGGTAGGGAATTAAATTGAAGTATAAAAGTTTAACAGAGTTGAAGGAGAATTAAAATGATTATATCATCCCATTATGATGAAGTTAGGAACCATAGTAGGCTCCTTTTGTCACAACACACCTGCATGACATTTCAGAATAGGAAAAGAAAAAGAAAAGGAGGGGGCATCTTCTAATGAACTGAATTTTAGCTCAAGAACATCAAAGTATATGAAGTTTTTGGGATATTAAAGCTAAGGTAATGCTAACTTAGGAGAAAAGACTAAAGGTTCGGTGTTTGAACCTGCAGAGAAACTAAAAATTTTCTTCAAAGAGAGTCCTAGTATGACTCGTGAAATGAAGGTATTAGTCGTACCAAAACTCATAGCATGAGGTCCAGAGAAACCAGAAGTGGCCAAGAAACCACAACAGGATCTCACAACTTCTACCAGGGTGGTACCGATCGTGCAAAATGTCGTAGGAAGAGGGAATTCAAAGAATTTTTTAGGAAAGGATCAGTAGATACAAGGACTCAGTACGAGGCATAGTATGATGGTACAAATCATCATTTTAGTTGTGAGTTCAGTTGTGGTAATGCCTCAGACTTTTAAGCTAAGTTTTGAACTATTCTAGATATGTGGATAGACCTGAACCCAATGAATTTTATGAGAAAAAGGTGTTAATATCAAATGCATAAGTGTAAGAAATGCATTGAATGCGAATTAAGGTCGTAAGGAACCTCTAGCATAATATTGAGTTGAGAGCTTTCCTACCAATTGAACCTTTCATATAACTTATTACAAGGGTCAATTTTAAATGACCATAACTCCTATTTTCCGAAGTGGTTTTGGGTGATCCATTATAAAAAATTGAATCCCTTTGAGTCTTCTTTCGAACGCATCCAACCTTTCATCAATTGGAGTTTGAAGTAAAAAGTTATGACCAGTTAAATGAAGCACTGTCAAGTTTGGCGGAAAAGACTAGCCCAGTCACCATGAGTCATTGTACGACTCGTAGCCATCACCCATAAAAAGAGTTTCAGTGAGCTGTTAAGCCACCCAGAAGCCACACATTTTCATACCATGACCCAAGGTATGTCACCATGAGTAATTGTATGACCCGTGACAACTAGGGGGTAGATTTTTAACTGCGATTCTTGAGGGGTATTCTGGAAATTTCTTATATTTTTAACTCCTAAACTAGGTTATTTTGGACTTTTTAAAGGTTGCATTATAGGGTTTTACTTAGAATAAACCCTTATTCTACCCCTAACACCTCAATTGGAAGATCAAATCCTCTCAGGATAACCTAGGATTCTTCATCATCTTCTTCTCAATCTCTCTTGGATCTTCAAGCCAAGTTAAATATTCTTCAAGCTTAGGTATGTAGGGTTATGAATGGAGAAATTCTTCCATCCTCATTTCTGTTTCACACTCAATCTCGAGATCTCTATTTTTCATGTTCCAATGGGCAAATTCTAAGGTTAGACCCAAGTTTGATGAAATTCTCATGACTCTTTATGAATTCAAATATCTCATATTTCTATTCATGATTTATGACTATGGCTACATGTTTTCTACTAGAAACTCTGATGAATCGATGTTTTTAATTTTATGGTGATTTTACCTAATCATTTATGATTTTATAAATTTCAAGCTTATAAGCCTATGATTTCAAGTTATGACTATTTATTCAAATATGTATGATTTTAATGAAACTCAAGTTTATTTATTGATGCATCGACATTTAAAAACACATTTGATGATTATAATTACGAATAAATGCAAGTTCTTAATCAACCTTTGTTATCTTTGATTGTTTTTGTGTGTGTTGTATAGGAAAATAAACCAAGGCAAGAGATGATGTGATACAAGATAAAAAGATCACCTGATGGCTTATCTGACGCACCGTCAACTTTGCGACGGTCCACCATTTTTATTATGAAGCCTAAGCAGGACAACATTCCTGAGAATGGAAACTAACATCCATCCTGATGGGTCAACAGTGTCATAGACCGTCATTCCCATCTTCAATCCTAAATAGCAGTTCAACAAGAAAAGTGTGAAAGTGACGACCAAAATTACAGACCATCAAGTTTGGTGTCACCAAGATGCAGACTGAAGGATACACTAGATAAGAAGTGATGACCCATGTGATGGACCATCATGTATTTAATGGACCATCAATATTGTCATCACTAATGGGCACAATGATGGACACACTGGAGAAGGAGTGACGGCAAATGACGGACCATCACCTTATTGATGGGACGTCAACTTGGGCCTCTCTTTAGAAGCAGATCTTTGACTTTCAGTGTAATTTTTACCCTAGGCTATAAATAACAGCCGCTAGGTTCTGTTTTTGGGAATCAGACTTTAGTGAGAGAAAAATATATTACTTGTACGTTTCTTTTGAAAAGTTCTTGAGGAATTACTGTGAGTTATTGAAAAGCATCAAAGTTTCATATTTCCTTTGTAAGTTGAATCTTCTTTGATAAATCTGATCGTTATTGTGATATCAATGATCATAGGTGGCTAAATTTTGTTACTAGGGTTGTGTGATTCATGGTAGAATGACGTAATGATGGTGATTGACGTGTGGATGAGTTTAATGTAATTGTGTGCATTATCAATTATTTTTTTTGAATAATTTCTAGTGGTTCAAACATCAGAAAAACCCTAGGTTTAAGTTGCTTGAGTAAGAGATATAAATCCGGATGAAAAAAATTGATAATATGGATTCAAGGCGTAAACCCTTGACTGATGGTTCATATTGTCATAAGATTAATCAACTTAAGTTAATTATCGTAACTCATTGATTATCACTCTTAGTTTGAGAATATAACAGTGATATTTGTCTGAATAGGTTGAGAAATATTTGGATAGAATAATTAAGTTAACAACTTGCACACATAACATTGAACAAGTCTACTGCAGTCATTCACCAAATGCCATTAAGAAAACATGATGACCATAATCCTAATTTAATATTTTTTGGTTTTGGTAGTACTAATTCATAGCAAAAGTTTCTTGCATTTTACTAATAATGAATCAAAGCACCTTTCCAAAACCCCTAATTTTATGGAAATAATTGGCTGAAAGCAAAAACTTACATAAGGCATATTATTCACCATATTCTTGATGGGTTTTGTCCCCGACCTTGTTGGGCTGTCTATTCAAAATCAACTGCATTATATTTCTTATCATAGAGGTGTATTTGGGTATATCAAATTTTGGCTCCGTTGCTAGGGAGTAAAATTTTAGATTAAGTCAATTGTGTTTATTGACTCTTAGTCTTATTTTCTAATTTTACTTTTATTTGTTATTTCTGTTTATATAGGGTACAGGGTAGTGCATACCAAATACCCAATGTCGAGGAAAACTATTAACTTCTTATAATCCAGAACTAGAAAGAATTTTGGGGAGACCTATGAATGCACAAGAGCATGAAGCAGAAAGGTTATAGCAGCTTGCTAATGCTCAAGCTAGGGGAAACAATCAACATGCAGCTAATAATGAGAATGATAATGTTGTTAGAGATGAGGTGAATGAACGAAATATTGATGATATAGCCCATGGAAATCATCGCCAGCCTTAGAAAGCTAGGGGACAGTGTCCAAAAGTGATTCCATTTGATTATGAAGAGGAAGATGATGTTAACTTGGATTAATTTGGCACTACCAGAGCTATAGTCCCTCCACCACTAGCTTCAGGAGCTAAGTTCAACATCACAAGTACTATGATCAATTTTTTGTACTTGAAGGGCTTGTTCAGAGGTAGCTAGTGATGACCCTACCTTGCATATGACAAATTTCATGGGAATCTGCAAATCATTTGAACTGTCGGGGTTAGTCAGAATGTTATTCCATTAAGGTTGTTTATGTTGTGTCTATTTAGGGAGGAAACAATGTGTTTTAATTATTTGCCACATGATTCAATTATGAATTTGAGAGAGTTGAAAGATGCTTTTCTGGAGAGATTCTTTCCACCTTCCAAAATGCTACAGTTGAGACATGAGATAAATAATTTCAAGAAACTACAAGTGAGACATTGCATGAGGCATGGCTATGATTCAATAAGAAACTCAATAAGTTCCCTAATCATAAACTATCTGATGAGCATATGATGGAGACTTTTTACAGGTCCCTAAATTCGGCTACTAAATCGATTCCTGATATTGTGACTGGAGCGTTGTTCATGTACAAAACTTTCACTAAGGCGGCAGCCATATTGGATAGAGTTACCAAGACTAACAGAGCTTAGCACACTAGAGACTTAGAAGTATCTAGTAACACCTATGTAGTTGGGTCAACTACTGAGCAGCGCTAGAAGGATGGATAGAGAGATCAACATTTGGCACATATGAAAACTCAGTTGGAGTTGATTACTAAGCATTTGCGTGCAAGTGGTGCTGAGAAAGTTAATATTATGGGTATGGCTGCCAGAAAAAAGGAAAATTATTATGACAGAATTGGTTATAGAGATCAAGAACAGGGCGTCTAGTAGAACAAAGAAAGCTATAGAAATGATAGTAGAGGAGTATATGTGCCTCCTAAAAATCGAGAGTGAAGTAGTAATGATGTAGGAAGTTCGAAGATGGAAGAAATGTTGGAAAAGGTACTACAAACAGTCGAATCTACTAGCGTTGGACTTATAAATATGAATAGTAACCTATATAACATGATTCAACTTGTGGACTTACACTCAACCGCCATTAAATAGCTAGAGTACCAAATGGGGAAAATGTTTGCAACCCTTTATTCAGAAGAAAAGTGGTGCCTTGCCGAGTGATACAGTGCAAAATTCGATGAAGGATAGCCACTGCATGGTTATTACAAAAAGAAGTGGCAGGAAATTTGCTTAGACCACTCCTATTAGTGCAGAGCAAGCTAAAGAGTTAGCTTCAGAAATAGAACTTGTAGTTGAAGATAAGGTGGAGAAGCTAAATCTAACTAAGTATGTAGAGCTAGCAGTTATAGAGAACATTCAGGGAGATGAAGGTAAAGAAAAATGAAAGGAGGTGGTGAAGCCATTGACTCATATTCATAGACCCCACCACCATTCCTTTAGAAGCTTAAAAGGACAGTGGAAGATGGAGAATTCCACAAGTTCATTTCCATGTTGAAGTAGTTATCAGTCAACATTCCACTAGTGGAAGCCCTAGAGAATATGCTAGGTTACACCAAGTTCATGAAGGATTTCATCACAAAGAAGAAGGATGTCAGTTATGAACCGGTGAATTACCTTTATCACTGTAGTGCGATCTCTTTGTGCTCACTAGTTCAGAAAAAAGACCTTGGTGCATTCACAATCCCATGCACCATTGCTGCCTTCAATTTTTCCAAAGCTCTATGTGATTTGGGCACCAACATCAACTTGATGCTGCTGGCCATATATAGATAGCTCGCTTGGGAGCCCCCAAACCGACTACTATGAGGATGTTAATGGCAGACCGGTTAGTTAAGAGTCCTGTGGGTATTCTATGTGATGTGCTAGTAACGGTGGAGCACTTTATATTTCCTACAGATTTCATAATCTTGGATTGAAAAGTGGAGTTTGAAGTTCCTACAATTCTTGGGAGGTCATGCTTAGCAACCGGAAGAGCATTGGTGGATATGGAGAATGGAGAGTTGAAGTTCAGACTGAAGAATAAAGAGGTAAGGTTCAATGTCTGCATATCCATGAAACAATTGAGAGACATGAATGTAGTATCTGTGCTTGATATTAATGATAAATGGGTAGTTGAAGCACCTAGAGAAGAGAGATATGTAGTCGAACTTCTCAGTGTAGTGATGATGAATTTTGGGGATGACCACATCCAGGAGTATGAAGAAATAATGAATGCTTTAGCAGGGATGGGGTCTTATTCTTATGCTCCAAAGAAGTTGGATTTGGATTTGAAGAATAGACCAACTCCTCCAGCAAAACCCTTTATTAAAGAACCACAAGTGCTGGAGTTGAACACATTACCCAGTCATCTGCGATATGTTTTCTTGGGAGATAATAACACACTCCTGGTCATTGTGGCAACTGATTTATTAGAATGGCAGGTTGAAGCTCTTGCTACTGTACTGAAAAGGTACAAGAGAGCAATTAGGTGGAAAATTGATGAAAATATCGAGATTCCCCTAGGATTATTTAGGCACAAAATTCAAGTGGAGGATTATTATTTCTCGAGCAGAGAACACCAGTGCAGACTCAATCCACTAATACAAGAGGTGGTGAAAAAGAAGATAATTAAATGGCTGGATGCAGGGGTCATATACTCAATCTTTGATAGCAAATGGGTGAGTTCGGTACAATGCATCCCCAAAAAGGCAGGTATGACTGTGGTGGCCAATGAGAGGAATGAGTAGATTCCATTAAGACTTGTCACGGGTTGGAATGTCTGTATGGACTACTGAGAGTCGAACATCTGGACATTCAAAGATAACTTCCCAATGTCGTTTATGGATCAAATGTTCAACAGGTTAGCAGGTAGAGGTTGGTATTGCTTCTTAGACTATTACTATGGATATAACAAAATATCAATTACACTAGAGGATCAGGAGAAGACTACATTTACATGTCCTTATGGGATACTTTCTTTTCGACACATGCGATTCAGATTATGTAACGAGCCTGGACCTTTCCAAAGGTGTATGATGTTGATATTTCTAATATGATGGAAGATACCTTGGAGGTGTTTATGGAGGACTTCTCAGTCATTTGTGACACTTTCAAAGACTGCTTAGCCAATCCTGGCAAGGCTTTAGAGCGATGTAAGGAATAAAATATTGTGTTGAATTGGGAGAAATTCCATTTCATGGTGAAATAAGGAATTGTTCTAGGTCATAAAATATAAAAAAAAGTCATCGAAGTGGACGGGGAAAAATTAAGGTAATTGAGAAGTTGCCTCCACCCATTTTGGTGAAGGGAGTGTGAAGTTTTCTGGGTCATGCAGGGTTTTATCGAAGATTCATAAAGGACTTCTCAAAAATAGCAAATCTATTGTGTAAGCTATTAGAGAAAGATACTAAATTTGTCTTCGATCAAGAGTGTCTGAAATTTTTTAAGAACCTGAAGGCAAGGTTAGTGGTTCCCCAAATAATTATTGCACCAGATTGGTCACAACCTTTGAGGTGATGTGTGATGCAGGTGGAGTTGCACTTGGAACTGTGTTGGGGAAGAAGAGGGGAAAGATTTTCCACCCATTTATTATGCTAGTAAAGCATTAAACGGGGCACGAAAGAACTACACAGTGACTGAGCAGGAGTTATTGGCAGTGGTATATGCCTTTGAAAAATTCATGGCATATTTTCTTGGCACCCGAGTTATCGTGCACACTCATCATGGCTCCTTGAGATATCTCATGGAAAAGAAGGATGCAAAACCAAGGTTGATAAGATGGGTAGTTCTGCTACAAGAGTTTGACTTTGAAGTCAAGGACCGTAAAGGATGTGAAAATCAAGTAGCAGATCATTTATCTAGACTTAAAAATGAGGGAAGAGTGACAAATGATGAGGAGATTAATGACTCGTTCCTTGATGAATAGGTATTAGCTGCAACACTCAGTCTTATTCCATGGTTTGCTAACTTTACAAATTATATTATTAGTGATATGATGCCAGAAGAATTGATTTTCCATTAGTGGAAGAAATTCCTTCATGATGTGAATAGATACTTTTGGGACGAGCCTTATTTGTTCTAAGTATATGCTGGAAACTTAGTAAGGAGATGTGTTCCAGAAGCATAAATGTTGAGTACTCTAAAATCTTGCCATTCATCTCCTGTTGGGGGGCACCATGGTGTTGCTCAAATAGCTCAGAAAATCATACAATGTGGGTACTACTGACCCATAATACACCAAGATGCACATGATTTTGTGAATACATGTGACCAATGCAAAATATAGAGAGCTATATCCAGAAGACATGAATTACCTATGACCCTTGTTCTAGAAGTTTAATTGTTCGATGTATGGGGCGTAGACTTCATAGGTCCATTTGTGAGCTCGTATGGCTAGAAGTACATTTTGATAGCAGTGGATTATGTCTTAAATGTGTAGAAATTGTTTGCATTGACAGATAATGATGGTAAAAGCGTCATAGCCGTCTTAAAGAAGAATATTTTCTCAAGGTTTGGTACTCCGAGAGCTATTATTAGTGATTGGGGTCTTCCCACTTCTGCAACAAAGTTTTCAGTGCTTTGATGGCGAAGTATGAAGTTAATAAGCACAAAGTGGCTACCCCTATCATCCGTAGTCAAGTGGGCAAGTGGAGGTATCAAATCGGGAAATTAAAACCATCCTGTCCAAAACAGTAAATCCTAACCGAACAAACCGGGCTCGTAAAGTAGATGATACACAATGGGCATACCGAACATAATTCAAAACGCCCATTGGGATATCTCCATACCGTTGGTGTTTGGGAAAGCTTTCCATCTACCTGTTGAGCTTGAGCATAAAGCTCTATGGGAACTGAAGAAGCACAACCTGAGCTAGAGCAACGCTGCACATTTGAGGCTGGATCAGATAAATGAGGTGGATAAATTCCATCTAGGGGAATATTAGAGGGCTACTTCGTACAAGGAGAAGATGCAGATGTACCATGACTGGAGGATTATAAAGAGGGAGTTTAGCCTTAGAGATCTTCTATTGTTGTTCAATTCTAGATTCCGTCTGTTTTCGTAAAAACTTCGATTAAAATGGTCTGGGCCATTCAAGCTGACAAAAGTGTACCTATCTGGAGCCATTGAGCTCAAAAAACCGAAAGGGGAACATTTCAAAGTGAATGGCCAGAGTGTGATGCAGTTCTATGGAGTACCGGAGGAGGTAAAAGTGTTAGAGTTGGTGTACCTTGATGAAGTCTAAGCAATTAAGGTACCCCAGTCATGTCACAACATTAGATCAAGTGTTACTTGGTAGGCAACACAATAGTGTTGTATTTAGAATTAAGTATTTAATTGGTGTGGTACTTTACTCATTTGAAAGGGGGTGTTAGGTGTGTAGGTACAGGTATCCCTGAAGCAGGTGAAGAACACAATTGATGGGCCGTCAGAGACTTGATGCACCATCACTCTGAACCGTCAAGATGAAAGAAAAAATTAGGGATTCTGGATAAGCCTGATGATTGAGTTGACGAGCCGTTAGACACCTGACGAGGTTTCAGTTGTGTCTTCATAAATGGTCACAGAAACATGGAGTCTGGATAAGAGCGACAGTACAATTGACGGATCGTCAAATGCTCCTTCACTTGTGGGGATTTAAAAACATCACTGGCATCAGCATAATGAGCTAGCTGACGAAATGTTGTGTACCCCACGAACCATCACTCGCATCGTCATCTAATCAGGTAAGTATACTTTTTAAAACACCTACTCTGTCCAACCCAAACAATTCTAACACAGATCCAACCCAACTCTCTTCATATTTACACCCCGACCATTTTAAATTATTGTATTTAAGTTTTATGTTCATTCTTCCCACTTTTACACGCATATAAATGCCTGACCCCCATGTTCAAACCCATCATTCTTCTCTCAAATCCACTCCCTTGTTTTCCCCATCTCAACTTCCCCAGATTGTGGTCCTATGTGTTTAGTGAGAACTTAAGCGAGTGTGATCTTGAAAGTCATATTCCCAAATACCTACAGGTATGTTTTACTTTTTCTTCTACTTTCCAATATATGGGATGTGGTTCCATTCGATGATTTGGTTACAGTGGAATTATATTAGCTAATTGAGTTCTTTTTGTTGATCTCTGTAATAATTTGGTAACCCTAAGTGTTTTGAAGTTGAGTATAATCAATTCCATGTTTTCTTGCCTAAGTATGGTGTTAATATGAAAAACCCTCATGAATATAACTGTGTAAAATGGCTATTTGCAATGATGGATTGAGTGACGACATTCTTAAAGGAAATAGTAAGATTTTGTGCAATGATGGATTGAGTGAAGACATTCTTAAAGGAAATAGTAAAATTTTATGATTGTTGTAGTTGATAGTTATGTTATGGAATACATGGTGTGGGGAAATCTTAGTACCCACCATTGTTGTACACCTGGGGTAAGACTGACGAGATGAATGATAGGTGTCACTTGTACAACGGACTGTTACATTCTCCAACAGTTATGGATACGATTATGTGTTTTCTGGATTAAGCGTAATAAAGGGAATGAAGGACCTTCACCACTCACCATCATTGGCCTTTATTTGATTGTTTTCACTGAAAGCCTGTGATGGTAAAAGTGAAGGACCATCACACTTGTGATAGACCGTCACCAATAAACGTCACTTTCCTTTATTTGAATATGTTGACTGGATACCTGTTACACCCTGTAAGTTCCTATCATTTAAATGATACGTGCGTACATATGTTGAGAATTTCGGAGAATGACGTATACATAAAAGGGCTCGGGGGATGAGTATACGAGCACACTATCGATCAAGCAGGAGGCGGGAGCCGGAGGCTGGGTGCCACGCCCCACAGGCCATGCTAGTGCATTGGCCTACACGTCGCACCAGTGGCTTGGCATTGTGCCCGGCATGCCGCTCCCCCTTGCCACCTACTCCAACCTATTTAAACACTTCAAGTTCAAGTTTAAGTCATAAAACATTTCCCCAAATATCATACCTTTACCCTCCAATGTATTTTCTCAACTTTTCATCCATTTTTCGTCAAATTACGCCGCTAAACTCCATCCAAATGCAAATTCATCTTGGATAACTAGTTTCAGGCCTTTGGGGAATGTCCCTGTAGAGATATTTCTTGGAAACTCGCTAGGAGTACCAGAACCCTGTATATTAAAAGTTGTAGAAATCACTTCTAATAGAGTCCTAAGTGGCTACAAGTGATAGGTAAACATTTCTACCTTCTTAACTCTTGGGAATTTGTGAGTTTTAGGCCGAATTGAACGAAGTTGAGTTGTAGCTTATGTAGCAGAAAGATATCATTATTTTCCAAGTATTAGAATTGAAAATAGCCTTATTCTCTCAGCGTAGGGCTGCAATTAGGTGGAGTTACCGGCTTCAGGTTGGAGCTATGTGGGTGAACGAAAATCGACATTCGAGGTAAGTTAAGGCTAGACTCTTCAGCAAGTTATTCTGGTTGTATAGTGATACGACCTATGTCCGTTTAAGTAAGTTATAATTATGTATATTGTGATATTAAAGATAGATGTGAAACTAAATCATAGTACTTCGGTTCAGACTGACCCACCTAATATAGCCTTCCGTCAACCAACCTCAGGGTTCCTAGCTGTGTTATCTCCTATGGGGCTATAGATCGCTCAGAGGAGCTATATGACGTATGAAGGAACTATATTCAGGCCTATAAGTCAATATTACAGTCCATCCATGAATGGACTTTTATGCCACAACGACATCACTAACCCTCCATCGAGCCTTGTGAGCCTAGGGTGCAGTCACAAGAGCCCAGAGGGCTCAAACATAGCTATAGGAGCCTAGTGGGCTTAATTGCAGACCCAGAGGCCATGTAGGTTGGCTATAGTTACCTGTTGCATCACATTGACTCAGTTAGGGGTATATAGATTAAACTGAACTTGCCAAGGTTTATGGGGGCCCAAGTAGGTTACTCTGTGCTGATTGTACCTTCTAGGATTATGGGGACCAAGTAGGATTCTTATAGATATNTAATCAACATACCACGATAGGTACCTTCTAGGATTATGGGGACCAAGTAGGATTCTTATAGATATACTTACTTGTTATCTATACTTTAGGTTGGGAGGCTATGCAGGTTATAATTTTTATCCTTCTTATTGATTACATTTAGTTCCTTTATCAGCTCTTTTCAGTCATTTTCATTACTGCCTTACATATTCGGTACTTATTGTACTGATGCCCATCTATGGGGTGCAGCATACTTGCCTGCATGTGCGGATAGACGTGGTTCAGGACCTTCTTAGCCAGTAGCCAAGGTTAGCAGATTAGTCAGCTCCTTTCCTCCGGAGTTGATAGTTAGAAAGGTTTTCTCTTTTAGTTGTACAACATTTGGGTAGGTCGGGGCCCTATCCCAACCATTATTCAACTCTTAGAGGCTTGCAGACTATAGTTTTCAGTTGTTGGTTATTGTTGTCCATGTGGAGTCTTTATATGTTATGTTTTACATGATGGCCATGTGGGGCCTAATTTATCTTTTAGTTAGCAGCCTTGCCGGCAATAGTTGCTATATGATTGCCTATCTTTCCTTTATTATAACTTAGACAGCATGGCGGTCTTTTAGGCCCGCATAGGATCCTTTTATTGTTATGTTTGCTGGGTTAGCTATTTTCTTTTATAGGTTTGTTGCGTGGCCTTGTCGACTCGAGGTTGTGTTTACAGCCGAGATATAGCTATTTATTTTCTTCATTTTAAGTTGCTGGCAGGAACCAAAGGTGCATATGTCCATGCAGGTCCTCTCAGTTCCCAGTGTGGCATTAGGTTCCAGTCATGTCTCCCAAGGTTGGGCGTGACAAACTTGGCATCAGAGCAACATCGTATCCTAGGGAGTCTGTAAGTCGTGTCTAGTAGAGTCTTGTCTATGAATGTGTTGTGAACCACATTCTATAGGCAGGAGTCTACGAGGCATGATAGCGTTGTTACCATCCTTCCTTCTCCAGTCGTGCTATAAAGCTATGTTGTATAGGGTTGACTTCCTAAGCTCACATTATTCTTCTTATCTACAGAGAAAATGACTGATGTACAATAGACTATGGCTGGTAAGGAATGGGATACTGATGCAAGAGAGGACACTAGTAGAGTGCCACCGTCAGAGCTAGCCTGACCTGAGGGCGAGAGGTTGAGACCATCTCGATCTCCCTAGCATTCTCCGCCACTCTAGGAGCCCTCCGGGGAAACAGATATGTAATACCCCAGGAAGGCCTAAGAATAGACCCGGGAGTCAAATTTAAAAAGTGCAGAAAAAACTTGAAAAAAATCACAGAACGGATGACTCAATGAATCATGGGTGGATACCACCAGTCGTAGAAAGTATTCATGGTACGGGAAGTTCAGGGGAGCATTAAAGACAATGAACGGTGTAACGGCTCATTGTCAGGAACAACGAGTCGTTGTAACCGGTCGTTGGAAGGACTGGATTAGGCTGACGGAGAAACAACGGGACATCCCACGATTCATGGTGAGGAGGGATGACCCGTTGTGTCAAGTCATTTCTTATGGGTTGAGGTTTCCAATGCATTCAACAGATGGAGACCACAACTCGTTAGAAGGCACCACAAGTCGTGGTGAGGCTTGTGGAAAGGGAAGTTAGGTTGGTCAAGGAGTTGACGACAGTCGATTCAACAACCCGTGGGTTGATGTAACGACTTGTCCTGACGAGTCGTGGGAAGGATCTGAGATGTGTAATGAGGCAGCGGACCCGACAACTCAATACCACGAGTCGTGGTATGTTTCCACGACCCGTTGGGTCGGTCGTTGGTCCGTCCGGGACAGTTTTCAGGGAAATAATTTTAAGGGCATTTTCTACTTTTTCATGCTTTTCAACCCTAAACTACATCGTTTTCGATATTTTCTGATTGTGATAAGATGAGTTAAGTCCCTTATGCATGCCCATTCTCATGCAAGAACTTTAGAAAGATTTTTGGGAGATTCAAGACCTTCTTCCCCAAATTTTCATCAATTTCTTTGTGGGTATTCAAGGAACTTTGAGTCAATCCATTTTCAGGGTTGTAGGGTTTTAGAATGGGTGAAATTCTTCCCCACCCATGCCCAAATTTTAATTTAAATCATGAACCCTACTATTCAAGTCTATGGGGTTTTACTCAAATGCATGAAAATGTGGCTTCTCTTTATAGGTATGATTTAATTGAGTTTTAATTATCAAATTATGAATGATGGGCAGGTTTTTTTATTATTTTCTTTAAATTATGTTTCAATCTTTTAAATCCAAAATGCCCATTTGATGAAAGTTCATGGAAGTTATGATTTATGATGAATACTCTGTAATTTAAGTTTATTGATGATGGAAAAGAATGATTTTCAAGTTACCCACGTATATGAGCATGTTTTGAAAGAATCGAATATGATGAAGTATTGGGCAATGCCCACACGTTGAAGAATGATTAACGATTTATGAAGCGAATTTCATGATTTGTCGATTTATGATGTTGGCCAATGAAAAGGGCCTATTATTCTTGGCTAAGCATGTTTTGAAGGGGATCAATGATGATAAATGTTATATTTTAGCCAATGAATCTTAATGCATGATGTTATTGATTTATGTATGAGCCTATATGCATATTTTGGGAGACGTTTCTAGCACCGAGCAGCCGGGTGTTCAAAGGACTATGCCGGTGTATCATAACCATGTGCCACTGTGGGTTTATAATTATATATTGTATTGATAATGATCCCCTCAAATGTGATATCACATCTAACACACGACCCTCGCCTGGCAAGCCAGGGTCGGCTCTGCCTACTTGAGTGAGATAGTTGGGGCATCTTGAAAGGCTCTACCATGATGGTGTTGGATAAGACAATTCCCCCCATTGTTCTTCATATCTTATGCATTGTTATATTTATTTCATGGGTTCAAGTTATGTTTTGATAATGTTTACTTACGATTATGAACGTTTTATGAATGATTTGAAAACCTTAAGCCTTATGTTTTCTTATGAAGTTTATTTGGTATGCATGATGTCCTTCTCCTATGTTACTTATGAGTTTTATTTACTTTAAAATGTCCGTTTTACTTACCTTGCATACTCGGTACATTCTATATACTGACCACATACTTTCTATGTCGTATCATTTCATGATACAGGATCTGGATCTCAGGCTCGTCCTCATCCTTAGTTAATCTCTGCCTATGCTTTTAGCTTATTGGTGAGTCCTCATGTTCCAAAGGTTGTTTGATAGACTTTCATGTTGTTTATGTTTCAGTATTAGTTGGGTTAGTTGGGGACGTTGTCCCATAAACCCATCTTATGTATTGGAGGATTTCAGACAAGTATGTAGTGCTCAGCTGTGTATATGTTCAGTATTTCATGATGTTACGCTATAATTACATTTCCTCTATGTTTTCTTTGTGATTATCATTCCACTTATTGGAATGAGATTAGTTGTATGCATGAGCCATGGGTTGACTTGGGGTCCCTCAGGGTCCCTTGTCTCGTGTTTACGATATGGGTGTACGTTCGAGTCATGGCCAGGATACGTCGGCACCAACTTCTAGTAATCCCTATGCCATCGAATTAAGAAGTTTAGGAGCGCGGTTATATGTTAGCTCAAATGACAGCCACTCAGTGCCAGCCTATGGCACCAATTGGGGGCAAACCGCGGAGAGGGCCCTCGGAGACTTTGTAAAGATCGGTTGAAAAGGATATTGAGGTAATGCATGTTGACACCCAATTTTGACCTCCCTACTCCCATATAAGCTGCTTATTAATATATAATGCATATTTTGAAATTATCTCCTTTACGTACCTGTTTAGTCCACATTCACAATATTTTGGTAATTAATTATCATAATTTTGCATAATAATTCTTAATTATAGTTTTTAAAAATGTTTATTTACATTTAGTTTCAACTTATAAATTTTCTAATGTTATGTAATTATGCCGTATATAGAATATTGCCTATTAATATATACGCATACATAGTTTCAATTAAATAAGCCCTATTTAAAATATATAATTTTACTCAAATATTTTGAAATATTTATAGGATAATATTTTTATAATTTTACTTGAATTTTATAAATTATTTATGTTCGGTAATAATCGTGTATATCTTTTTATTTTAAATTAAACAATTATGTTTCCTATTTACTAAATTATTTACAAGATTAGTATTTTATTAATTATATAGCAACTTTTAAATTTCTCCAATTTATTTAAATTTTAGCCACTCTTCACTTAATTCATGTCAATCTTATCCATTTTTAATCAATTCTAGCCACATTTCCAATCCAATTCAATTTTGAATCAACTAATTACCCATGACCCGTTTTAACAACCCCTTGGCAACATAAAATTTCAAGATCCGATCTGCTTGTCCATATCTACGGTCCAGATTAAATACCTACTTCCCATTTGTTTTATACTGCCCCGAACCTAATCATAATCTCATTCGGCCCCTCTCTACTCCCCACCTAGCGCCGCACACACCCTTCACCCTCTCTCCATTTTTTTTGGTGACAACCAACCGCCTCCCTCGGCCGCCTTTGCTCTATTATTCCCAAGGGATATAACATAACACCCCAAAAG
The DNA here is from genome assembly GCA_018107945.1 of Datura stramonium. Classification (NCBI taxonomy): domain Eukaryota; kingdom Viridiplantae; phylum Streptophyta; class Magnoliopsida; order Solanales; family Solanaceae; genus Datura; species Datura stramonium. The sequence continues at coordinate 73,481 of JACEIK010006863.1, forward strand.
TCTACAGACTAGATCCAATACTAGTGAGTTGAGATATTTCCAATTGCCGGACTTTTGGGCTATGTTTTAGGTAGATTATAGATGTATGAATAGTTACGATCCCATTGAACTCTACGGATACTAGGTGTTAATATCAATTCCCAAGTTATAGGAGTACAATGGATGCAAATTAAAGTCATAAGGAAATTCTATCACAAAATTGAGTTGAGAATCTTTTTCTGGAATTAAGTTTTATTACAAGTTCTGGTCAACTTATAACGACTATAGATTCCATTTTAAAATGTTTTTGGTGATTCAATATATCAAATTGACTCCCTTTGAGTCTTCTTACCAATGCACCTGACCTTGCGTCAATCGGAGTTTGGGCAAAAAGTTATGAGCAATTTGGCTTGCATCATCCTAACGAGAATGATTTGTTAGGTGACTCTTCGTTAAAGTCACCTAACGACTCGTGCGTGACTTGTTTAGTGGCCAAAATTGTTGGAAAATTTCATTTCATAGGGGACTTTCTTGGGTCATGTGACTCGTTCGGTAGCCTCATGAATCGTTAGATCACTTGTTAAGTGACTCGTTAAGTGGCGAAATTTGGCAAGAATTCCATTAGACTTCATGGATTGGACTCGGGACTCGTCCGGTACCTCACGACTCGTGATGTCCCTCATGAGGACAAGGTCCCTTTTCTACTTGGCCCAGGGGGTGTTTTGTAAAATCCTATGTTCCTAACTTCTAAACTATGTCGTTTTGAGTATTATTTTAGGCGTTTAAGGAGTTTCTTCTAGTCTAATCTCTCATTCTCTCAAGATAATATCTCAAACCCTTCTTCGTCCTCTCTCCCAAGGTTCAAGGATTCTTTAAGGGATTTTCGAAGAACAAGGTCAAGTTCAAGTGGGATATTCTTCAAAGCAAGTATGCGAGTCTTGAGTTTGAAGTTATGGGCTTGAGCAATTGAAAGAAATTTTTGTATGATCGTTATGTTTTCGATTAAATTGATTGGGTATAAGGTGAATCTATGAAAATGGATAATTATTTCATATTTCTCATGAATTGGAGTAAATCATGAAATGCGCTTGTGAAATAAAAAATGAATGCTCTTTCCATGTGTTGTTGTAAATAATGAGATATGAGTTAAATGTACAATTTGTTTGTAAATCAAAATAAATGAAGCCATGCATCTTTAATGAAGTATGTTTTGGATATATTAATCATGCATGACTTTACGCTACATGTTGAATGAGATGAATACGGAATTTGGAATGTCATGACAGTATAATGCACAATATCAATCTATAGAATGATCGTTAGCGTAAGATGCTTGAGATAGTTATTGATTTGACTCCATGATGAGGTGAATAATGGTGATAACGCATGAGAATGATATTTCAACTATTGAGTTTGTTGTTATTAAGTATCCCCAACCCGGAAGTCCGAAAAGAATGTTTGTATGATGAAAATCGATTTAATATCCCTTGTCCACACACAGTACTTGATTGCAGTTTAGATTAGTGATAGTCGGTCGGGATTCATTAGAAAGAATGTTTTCCTAGTAGTGGAGATTCTCATTAGCGGAGAATGTTTCCTAGTCGATCGGGTTTCGTTAGTGGAGAATGTTTCCCAGTAGTCGGGACTCACATCCCTAGCTACTAGCCATCATGTTTCTCCTTAGTACGGTGGGACTAACATCCCTAACTTGATCGGTGACCCTCTATATCATAGCGTTTTCTCCATTTGATAGTCGAGGATTCTCCCTTGCAAGAATGTTTTCCTTTGATACTCGAGGGCGCTCCCTTTGGCAGTCGGGGACTTTCCCTTGGATAGTCTAGGACCCTCTTGATGCTCGATCACGGTATCGTACCTTCGTATTATTTAGATTATTACTTTTGCGCATCGGTGATCTTATAATAATGCATGTTCATATAATTTTGTTATGATGATATGAATATTTGAATCTCATATAAGATTTGACCGTATCTCATTTCGGTTACATTACTATTATTGTGATTTTATGTACTTCCTTCTTGTATATATTTATGAAGTTAGTGATTACATTTCACGCATACTCGGTACATTCCAGAAATGCGGCCGCCACGCCTTTTGTGCTATATCGTTTCATGATATAGATCCCGGTGATCCGGGTTCGATCGCGAGGTTAGATACGCTTTGTTCTCTCTCTCCCGGCCCTATTAGTGGTGAGTCCTCGTATTTTGAGGACGTGGTTTATTTATTATTAATTAAATGTTTTAGTTTTTAGACTTATAGAGTTAGTTTGGGGGCTTGTCCCTGACAACTCGTTAAGTTTTAATGAGGCTTTCATAATTGTTTAGACAAATTCAGCATTGTAACTAAGTGTTATTAAATTGTTCTTATGGTTTATATTAGATTCTTGTTATTAGTTTCTAATATTATGTTGTTAGTCATTTTTGATGTTAAGTGTATGTGATGATGTGCGTGGAGTCGATTTGGAGCCTTTCGGGGTTCCTTGTCCGTATTCACGACTAGGGTGTGAACTGCGAGTCGTGACAAACTTAGTATCGACGCAAGGTTTAGAGTTTCTAAGCATGCGGAAGCCGCGTTACGTAGAGTCTTCTTCATGGATGAAGCACGCCGCACTTATGAAGAAGAGGCTACGAGACTCATCTGAGAATGTTCCCTTTTCTTCATGGATCTTATCGTGCGTAGAGAGTATGAAGATATAAACGAGTTCTTTCCCACGACTCGTGGTTTACATGCTCGCGAGATAATGCCTCCCAGACGAGCAAATGAAAGAAGACATGTGCTGTGCTTGGCCAGGTACTACCTGCCCAAGTAGACCCAATGGATTAATATATTACTCATGCTGAGTTAGAGAATCCCTTCCACATGTTAGCGCGAGGCCACGGCTGCTCAGTTAACAGCGGCGGTGGCCGTGCTCCTCATAATGGGAATGAATTAAGGAATTTTCTTTGGATGAAACCAACCAAATTCTTAGGGTCAAAAGTGGATGAGGACTTGTATTAGTTCTTGGAAAAGATTTAGAGAAAGATTACTTTCAGATCATAGAGTGATAGGAAATGAGACGCAAACTTAGCCTCCTACCGATTAAAGGGAGTTGCTTATATAGTATTGTCGGTGGAGAGACAATCGGCGAGTTGGGCGAGGTCCCATAGGTTTGGGAGGATAATTTATGACGAGCGTTCTTGGATAGGTTTTCCTCGTAGGTTGAAGGAGGCAAAGGATACATAGTTCATTAATTTCAAACAAAAATTACATGACTTTCGGGAGTATGCGTTGGAGATAACTCAACTATCCAAGTATGCGCTAGAAATGGTAGCGGACCCAGTGGGCCGAGTGGCTTGGGGTTGTGAATGGAGTGTCAAACTCCTTGAGTAGATACCAAGGACTTCCATGTTACACCAGGACATAGATTTCCCACACTTTGTGATATTTGCTCAACAAATGGAAGAAAAACAAGTGAAAGAAAAAGAGAGAGAGGCCAAGAGGGCAAGGCCAGAACCTAGGATTCTCCCGGCCCGAGTCGAGTGTAGTATATCTTTCATGTTACTAGAAGAAATCAACGCTCAAACACCTTCGATAGACGGTGCTCTGTATCGGGCTAGAGAGAGGCGGGTTACGTACCCATTGTGTATGAGTTGTGGAAAGCACCACTTAGGAGTATGCATGGCTGGCTCAGATGTTTGTTTTGGTGCGGCAAGCGAGACCATATGCACCGAGATTGCGTAGTGGCTAAGCCGGGCGAGAGAAAATGCCGACCACTTCTTGGCCGGCTACGATAGCCCGCCGTTTCAGCGGGAGGTGCATCCTCTCCAATCCCGGGTGGCGGGCATCGTCAAAACCGCTCACATGCCGTAGTAGCCCATCGGGATGGGCAAGGCGCCGTGAGTAGGAATCAAATGGTCCTCAGAGAATGATGACTCACCAACAAGATAGAAGGCGCCGGTAGTGGCAACAAGTATATTTTGAATCTTGTGTTATCCCTCATATGTTTCCAACCTCAGTATTGAATAAGAAGCTCTGTTTTGATTGAGAAAATAGATTGTCGATTTGTAATATGAGTAGTTGTTAGTGTAAGGCTTGTGGTGAAGATTAGAAGTGAAAGAGGAGTTAAGAATTAGTAATGTTACCTTACCTGAAGAATGATTCTTGAGCCTTAGAATGATCACTTTAAGCTAAGGGGGAGATAATGAGTATGTAACGCAAGTCGGACCTTGAGAATGCTAATAAAGAAGTTTCAGCCTTAGCAGTTGTAGTATATCGATCTCTCGAGGTTCAGATAATTTACCTTGTGTTTCGGTTGAAGTTAAAAATGGTGTTTATTCCTATGTACAGATCCCCGAGGTTTAGAGGTAACCGCTTCAGACAGCATGCCAGTCTTGCTCTATGAGTCCCTTATGCTTATTTTCGTGTTAAGTATCAGTTATATGTGTTAATTCATGTTTATCGGTGTAGTCAGCTCGAACTTAGTCTTTAGAAGTTGTTTTTTAACTCAGTAGAGTCAGATTATCTCATGTATGTGCTCAGTTTTAGATTCCGGGAATAACTCATGCTCATGAAATCCTTACCCTCATTTAGATTAGATATTGTGAATCCCAGCTTAGAATTGAGAAGTGATTTGAGAATGAAGAATCAGTCTGTATCAGTTCACTGCTAGTTAAAGGGGAAGAATCCTTCTCAGTGTTCTACCTAGTTCCATGTCAGTTCCATGTCTTTCAATGCATGTATGATTCAGATATTTAGTTCACCTATGCAAGATCAGCCCAGAGTAAAATACTACATCAATTTCAATTGTAAATGTTCAGTATTTGTGATATCAGTTCTTTCCCCAATTCTTGAGCATGTTTAGCCTACATTCGGGGACGAATGTTTCCAAGGGGGAGATATTGTAACACCCCAAAAGTCTCTAAGACTAGATCAAAAACTAGAGAATTGAGATATTTCAATGCCCCGGACTTTTTGGCTAAGTTTGGAATCGTTCTAGATGTATGGATAGTTCTGAGCCCAATGAACTCTATGGATACTAGGTGTTAATATAAATTCCCAAGTGTTAGAAGTGCAACGGATGCAAATTAAAGTCATAAGGAATTTATAGCACAAAGTTGAGTTGAGAAATTTTTTACCGATTGAATTTTCGTACAAGTTCTTGCAAGGGACAACTTATAACGACTATAGATCCAATTTTACAATGTTTTTTTGGGTGATCCAATATATCAAATTGACTCCCTTTGAGTCTTCTTACCAACTCACCTAACCTTGCATCAATCGGAGTTCGGAGTAAAATGTTATGAGCAATTTGGTGAAACTGCATCGGCCTCACGGAACGATTTGTTAGGTGACTCGTTAAGTCACCTAATGACTCATTAACTGACCTGTTAGGTGGCCAAAAATTGCTGGAAAACTTCATTTTCATAGGGGACTTTACGACTGGTCAAGTGACTCGTTAAGTCACCTCACGATTCGTTAAGTGACTCGTTAAGTGACTCGTTAAGTGACTCGTTAAGTGGCGAAATTTAGCAAAAATTCCCGTAGAATTCACGGATTGGACTCACAAAACGTGATGTCCCTCATGAGGACTAGTAGGGCCCCTTTTCCTGTGAAATTTTGGGGGTGTTTTCGTAAAATCCTATGTTCCTAACTTCTGAACTACGTCGTTTTGAGTATTATTTAAGGCGTTTTTAAGGGTTTCTTCTAGTCGAATCTCTCATTCTCTCAAGATACTCTCTCAAACCCTTCTTCCTCCTCTCTCCCTAGGTTCAAGGATTCTTTAAGGGATTATTCGAAGAATACAACCTCAAGTTCAAGTGGGATATTCTTCAAAGCAGGTATGCGAGTCTTTCAACAAGGATATTCTTCCATCCTTGTGTTCCAAAATATTTTTATTAAAAACCCAATTTCAACAAATCTAGAAAAGCATGATCTAGAGTTTTGTGTTTTGGGTAAATTTCTTTTACATTCTTCATAAATATTAATATCTACTGCGATTATGTAATTATTTGGGATATAGTTAATGGGTTGTCTTGAATTGTAGAATATAAGTTGGGAATGCAAGAGTGTAGCATGTTCTTCATAAATTGGCTTGAATAGTGAATGGAACTTATTGATTGTCCACTTTATTTTATCGTAGTAGTTCATATCTATGTTCAAATCACATGAATCTTGTATGGTCATCCCTAATAACCCGATTATGATATTGCTGAATATGTTGAGATGAGTTTGGACTTATGGGCTTGAGTAATTGAAAGAAATTTTTTTATTATCACTATGTTTTCGAATAAATTCATCGGATATGAGGTGAATCTATGAAAATAGCTAATTATTGCATATTTCTCATGAATTGGACTAAATGATGAAATGCGCTTGTGAAACAAAAAATGAATGCTCTTTCCATGTGTTGTTGTAAATAATGAGATATGAGTTAAATGTACAATTTGTTTGTAAATCTAAATAAATGAAGCCATGCATATTTAATGAAGTATGTTTTGGATATATTAATCATGCATGACTTTACAATACATGTTGAATGAGATGAATATGGAATTTGGAATGTCATGACAGTATAATGCACAATGTGAATGTATAGAATGATCGTTAGCATAAGATGCTTGAGATAATTATTGATTTGACTCCATGATGAGGTGAATAATGGTGATAACGCATGAGATTGATATTTCAACTATTAGGGTTGTTGTTATTAGAAAGTATCTCCAACCCGGTGGAAAAGAATGTTGTATGATGAAAATCAGTTAATATCCTTGTCCCTGAGTAGCAGTTGCAGTTTAGATTAGTGAAAGTCAGTCGGGATTCTCATTAGCAAGAATGTTTCCCTAGTCAGTCGAGATTCTCATTAGCGGAGAATGTTTCCTAGTCAGTCGGGTTTCTCGTTAGCGGAGAATATTTCCCGAGTCATTCGGGACTCACATCCCTAGCTACTAGCCATCATGTTTCTCCTTAGTCTGTTGGGACGAACATCCCTAGCCAGTTAGTGACCCTCTATATTAGAGCATTTTCTCCCTTTGACTGTCAGGGATTCTCCCTAGCAAGAATGTTTCCGTTTGATAGTCAGGGACGCTCCCTTTGACCGTCAGGGAGTTTCCCTTTGATAGTCCGGGACCCTCTTGATATCAGTCACTACATCGTACCTTTGCATTATTTTCGATTATTACTTTTGCGCATCAGTTGATCTTATAATAATGCATGTTCTTATAATTTTTTTGTGATGATATGAATATGTGAATCTCATATAAGGTTGTCATATCTCATTTTAGTTACATTACTATTATGTGATTTTATATTACTTCCTTTTTGTGTATATTTATGAGTGAGTTGATTACGTTTCCTGCATACTCAGTGCATTCCAAGCACTGACCGCACGCCTATTGTGCTATATCATTTCATGATATAGATCTAGGATTCCAAGTTCATCCGCGTTGTTAGATACGCTTCGTTCTCTCTCTCCTAGCTATTAGTGGTGAGTCCTCATCTTTCGAGGATGCGGTTTATGTTATTATTTTCTCATGTTTTAGTTTTTAGACTTTAAGAGTTAGCTAGGGGCTTGTCCCAGCAACTCGTTAGTTTAGTAGGAGGCTTTCATATTTGCTTAGACAAATTCAATGTTGTAACTAAGTGTTATTAAATTGTTCTTATGGGTTATATTAGATTCTTGTTATTAGTTTCCAATTATTATGTTGTTAGTCATTTTTTATTTTAAGTGTATGCGACGATTATTCATGGGTCAACTTAGAGCCTTTCGGGGTTCCTTGTCCCGTGTTACGGCTAGGGTGTGAACTCGGGTCGTGACAGAAACACTACCGCACAGCCACACAACCTACTCCGTGAACACTGCCATCACACCACCACCCAATCTCTTCTCCTTCCCACTCCTCTTCTCCTACAAATCCATCTCCAGAGAAGATACCAACTCCGGCCAGTGAACCCCACACCAATATCCCCCTATACTCCCTTCTCATCTCATTTTTCTCTAGATGACCACACCAACACCCGATCTCCCTCCTTCTCTTTTATCCCCCACTCATTTTTCACCCTCTCCGCCTGTATTTCTCTAGCAATGACCACAATTGGACACAACCTTTCTCTGTTTTTCTGGTTGCCTTTGGCTAGAACCATTGATGAAACCAACAACCAGCCTCACCACCCTCTTCTCCTTTCCTCTGCCCTCACAAAATCTAGATGTCATTTAGGATTCGTTCACATCTGAATATATCAAATATTATAGATCTAAGCTCAACATTCTTTTCAACTGTAATAGAGCTAGATGATGGTAATTTAAAGTCTTTATAAGCTCTAGAAAGTTTCAATTTGATATTCAATTATTTGATAATGTTCGTAACTACCTCACTAATAAGGTTTCAATCTGTTAACCATATTTGGCTGAAGTATATTAATTTGTTTTGCCCCAATTACCAAATCACGTTTGTGTTATACATGTTTGCCAATTTTGTAATTTCTCACCTTTATAAATTCTTAAACGAAGTTATAGAATTAGTGTGAATCTCCTCTCTTAGTTTTGAATACTCATGATACTTGTTTATTCATGGTAAGACTCGATGCGATTTCAAAAGAATCCGTCAAACTTTCTCCTAATTGATTTCATTTGTTTTTTTCATATGCGTGCCCGTTGATTATAGGTTGCGGTTATATGATAGTTTCTAACTTTCCTTATTTAATTGAGTTCTTTCTTTTTCTTATATTTAATTATTTATGGTTTGACTTATGTGATACATAGTTAATTTTGTCAATTTGTCTACTTAATTAATTGGATCACGTCGATTAAGGAAAGGAATTTCACTGTTGGACTTTTCTGGTTGCTCCTTTCTATACTTTTCTTAAAATATGATCTATTTTTGGTGAAGAAAGATTTTCTTTGAAAGATCTCAATATTATTTTATTAGTTAAGGAAACTCCCTTGATTCACTTTCCCCTCACCTTGACTAATCGAGACTGTTTGTAGTACTTTCTGGTTTATGATAAATTCCACCAGAATCTCTCATGACTAGGTGTGATTGGTTTGTTTCCTTCATTAACTGACTCAGTTTTTGGTCTTTAAGGAAGGTTATATGATAATCGGTAATTGTGATTCATTCATTTATGTTAATTAAGGAAAAACATTTTCTTTGATTGATTCTTCTGATCATATCTTTCCATTTTTCTCCCTTGATTGACTATGACTTTTGTACTATATAAGTATGACTTTCACCTCTCCTTTAAGGGAGAAGATTACTAATTCTCTAGGAATATTCATCTAACCTAACTTATTTTCTAGAAATATCACTTGGCATTGTCACGCACCGAGAATACACCCTGGACGAAGCACGGTAATTGAAGTCACAAGTGACCCCAAGTCAATCCCTGGTCTATAATACACTGGTATTCTGAGTAAAACATGCACCAAGGAAATTTTGAAGTAATAACATAAAATCATTTTTTTATGAAATTTGAGATAAACTTTAAAACATGAAATCTGAACATCTTTATTCTGAAAGCCTTCTAACTGATGAGGTAGTGGGACAAGCCCCAGCTAACTCTAAGTCTAAATAAAAACTGTAATCTAATTGTAAGAAAATGAAATAAGGCCCTCTAATGATGAGGACTCACACTTCAACTGCGGCTTAGGAGGATCTGAATCGTAGCGGCTAACACTGTTGAGTCTGGGAACCTGTAGCTGTATCATGAAATGATGCAACATAAAAGTATGCGTCAGTACTTTGGATGTACTGAGTAAGTGAGAGAAAGCATTACTGCAAGACAAAGTCTGTACTGAAATGACATGCAATGACCAAAAAGTAAACTGAACTGAACTATTGATGTAAACTGAAATAGTCAAGATGACCATGTCTGATGGTCAAAGACATTCCCTAAGTCTGAAACACTGAGTCTAAGAGACCACACCGAAATTATCTGAAATGAACTGAACTGTCAAAACTAAAACTAAACCAAGCTGACTAGTGGGAGAGTCTCAAACTGACATATTATTACACCCCGTAAGATTCCCAGCATCTAGATGGCCTATTCGCACATTAGTTAAGCATATTTGAAAGTCATACATTCTAGGAAAAGGCCCGGGAAAAGATCGGACGAAAATCCTGTCGAACCACCGCGGAAGGCGCCGGGGCAGAGCCCCTCCGCGATGGCGCCGTGTCACGGAGG
>JACEIK010006864.1:0-15520 GCA_018107945.1 Datura stramonium
CTTCTTGCTTCCAAGTCCATTCCCGCACTTCACCAACTTGTAGATTAGCTTCCAAAAATTCCTTCTACCTGCAAAACAACACTAATCATGTTGGTTAGTACAAATTCATATTTACCTAAGACTCACATGAGAATGTACATATAACAATAGATAAACAAGTCGAAATGAAGCATTTGAGTATCACTTGGGCATGAATTTCTACCCAAGATCAATAGTCATGCTCAGAAAATTGAGGTAGAAAAATTAAAAGATTTGGGGCGGGATAAAAAATGGGAAAGAACTGGACAGTCAGATTATGGCCACTAGATATCTGGCGGTAGTAGCCGCCCACAGCACCAACAGTAGTAGAGGGCTCCAGCACCCATTTCAGCTAGTGCCCCTACTTTCCGGTCTCGCAAGGATCAGAAGGGTGGAGCATCTGGCTCACAATCCAAGAGTTATAGTGCCAACAACCACTACAGCTACCCAACTTGCCCTAAGTGTGGCAAAACCCATTCAGGAGAATGCCTTTAGGATCGAGAGGGTTGTTTTGGTTGTGGAGAGCTTGGTCATCGGCTCACAAAATGCTCGTCAGCAGGATGGAGGAAATCAAAATCTACTACTTCGGTAGCTCCAGCAGGCTGACCAACTCAACAAGACAACACCTCATGTACGGATGGTGGCAGCACCAAAATCGTTTTTATTCTTTGTCCTCTCATAAGGATCAGGAGAGTTCACCTAATGTGGTCACGGATATGTTACGCCTTTTTCATCTAGACGTGCATGCTCTACTAGATCCATGATTCACCCTTTCATTCGTGACTCCCTATGTAGCAGTCCAGTTCAATATCCATCCAGGAGTTCTCTCCGAACCATTCTTAGTCTCCACCCCAGTTAGCGAGTAAGTTAGAGCCAGCCGGGTGTATAGAAACTGCCCATTCTCAATCTTCAATAAAGTCATTCCAACTGATCATGTACAGTTAGATATGGTTGACTTTTACCTCATTCTTGGCATGGATTGGTTACATTCCGATTATGCCTCTGTTGACTATAGAACTAGGGCCGTCAGGTTTTAATTCCCTAATGAGCCGGCTTTAGGGTGGATGGGCAGTAGTTAAGTGCCTAAGGGTTGATTTATTTCCTACCTTAAGTCCAGAAAGCTTATTTCCAAGTGATGTATTTATCATTTAGTACGAGTCAAAGATTCTAGCTTTGAGACCCCAACTATACAGTCAGTTCTAGTTTTTAGTAAGTTCCTTGATGTTTTTCCCAAAGATCTTCTCAGAGTTCCTCCTGAGCAAGAAATAGACTTCGGTATAGACCTTCTCCCAAATACTCAGCCCATCTCCATCCCTCCTTATGGAATGGCTCCAATAGAGCTTAAGGAGTTGAAGGAGAAGCTAAAAGACCTTCTTGATAAATGTTTTATCAGGCCCAGCATCTCTCCCCGGGGCACTCCATTATTATTCATGCGAAAGAAAGATGGTACCCTCAGAATGTGCATCGATTACCGTTTGCTGAACTAGGTTATAGTCAAGAACAGGTGTCCCCTACTTAGGATTGACGACTTGTTTGATTAGCTTTTGGGAGCCAGTTGTTTCTCCAAGATAGATCTCAGGTCGGGGTATCATCAGCTAAGAGCCAGAGAATGTGACATATCAAAAATAGCTTTTAGAACTCGGTATGGTCAGAGTTCGTGGTTATGTTATTTGGACTCACAAATGCCCATGCAGCTTTCATGGACCTGATGAATAGAGTCTTCCAACAGTATCTATATATGTTCGTCATTGTATTTATCGATGACATTCTGGTATACTCCCGAAATTAGGAAGAACATGCTAATCACCTGAGGATAGTGCTTCAGACACTCAAAGACCACCAGTTGTTCACCAAGTTCAGCAAATGCAAATTCTGGTTGAAATCCGTGACTTTTTTTGGTCACGTGGTCTCAGGCAAGGGTATTCAGGTGGATCCTCAAAAGATAGCAGCGGTGAAAGAATGGCCCAGACCTATCTCCCTAACCGAAATCAAAAGTTTCTTGAGTCTATCCTATTATTACCAATGTTTTATGGAATGATTTTCCTCTATTGCATACTCTCTGACTAAGTTGACTCAGAAAAAGGTGAAATTTCAGTGGTCAGATGCATGTGAGAAGAGTTTCCAAGAGTTGAATACTCGACCCACTACCGCTCCAATTTTGACCTTACTAGAAGGAACAGATGGGTTTGTATGTATTATGATGCTTTTAGAGTTGTACTTGGTTACATTCTGATACAGCGGGGTAAGGTGATAGCTTGCATCTCCAGATAGCTCAAGGTTCATAAAAAGAACTATTTGACTCATGACCTATAGATGGCAGCGGTGGTGTTTGCATTGAAAATATGGAGGCAATACTTATACAGCGCTCACGCGGATGTTTCCACCGATCACAAGAGCCTTCAGTATGTGTTCAATCAGAAAGATCTGAATCTTCATCAGAGAAGTTGCTTAGAGCTACTAAAGGACTATGACATGAGCATGTTTTATCACCTGGGCAAAGCCAATCTGGTGGCTGATGCCCTAAGCAGAGTGTCTTTATGGGAGCGTAGCTCATGTTGAAGAGAACAAAAAGGAACTAGCAAAGGATATCCACAGGTTAGCTCGGTTGGGAGTACAGTTGGTTGATACAACTGAGGGCGGAGTAGTTGTGCAGAGTGGATCAGATTCCTCATTGGTAGTTGAAGTTAAGTCAAGGCAGGATGAAGATACCATACTGCTTAAGCTGAAGGAGGCGGTTCTCAGAAAAGAAGTGAAGGCTTTCTCCCAAGGGGAAGATGGTGTACTCTGTTACCAGGGTAGGTTTTACGTGTCGTATGTGGGTGATTTGAGACAGCATCTACTGGCTGAAGCACACAGTTTGAGATATTCCATCCACCCAGGTGCTACTAATATGTACCGTGATTTATGAAATATTTAATGGTGGAACGACATGAAGGGAGAAATCACAAAATTTGTAGCTAAGTGCTCGAACTGCCAGCAGGTCAAAATAGAGTACCAGAGACCGGGAGGTATGGTTCAAGATATCAGCATACCCACCTTGAAGAGGAAAGAAGTAAATATGGATTTTATTACAGGTCTACCTTGAACTCGTCGGCAGCATGACTCAATCTAGATAATAGTAGATCGGATGACTAAGTCAGCATACTTCCTCCCAGTTAAAACTACAGACTCAGCCGAGAATTATGCTAGGCTTTATATCTGGGAGTTGGTTCGACTTCATGGGGTGCCCTTTTCCATTATCTCAGACAGAGTTACCCAGTTTACCTCTCATTTCTGGAAGCCTTTTCAGAAGGGACTCGGTACCCAGGTTAAGCTCAACATAGCTTTTCACCCTCACATAGATAGACAAGCTGAGCGGACTATTCAAACTTTAGAATATATGCTGAGAGTGTGTGTGATTGATTTCAAGGGCAGTAGGGATAATCACCTACCTTTCATCGAGTTTGCGTACAACAACAACTACCACTCAAGTAACCAGATGGCATCGTTTAAGGCATTGTATGGTAGAAGATGTAGATCTTTATTGGGTTTTTCAAAGTTGGTGAAGCTACTCTGATCGGGCCAGACTCAGTTCACGAGGCAATGCAGAAAGTACAGCTCATCCGAGAAAAATTGAAAACAGCTCAGAGCCGTCAAAAATCTTAGGCTGATGTGAGGAGAAGAGAGTTAGAGTTTGCAGTGGATGATTGGGTTTATCTGAAAATTTCACCCATAAAGGGGGTGATGAGATTTGGTAAGAAAGGAAAACTCAGTCCGAGATATGTAGGACCGTAAAACATTTTGAAGCGAATTGGCAGTGTGGCCTATAAGTTAGAACTACCCCCAGAGTTAGCATCGATGCACCCAGTCTTCCATGTGTCACTTTTGAAGAAGTGCAATGGTGATCCAGCCTTAGTTATGCCACTGGATAGTGTGGAAATAAAAGACAGTCCGAAGAGGTCCCAGTTCAAATCCTTGACCATCAGGTTCGTAAGCTGAGAAACAAGGAAGTCGCTTCGGTGAAAGATTTGTGGAGGAACCAGGTAGTTGAGGGAGCCACATGGGAAGTAGAAACAGACATGATGTCCAGATACCCACACTTATTCCCTTCCAGTTTAGTTCCGACATCAGGTACTAAATCTGTCCTTAGTACTCTATTCAGTTTCGTATGCATTCTAGTTGCATCAGCTCTGTTAGTACGGTTAAGTCAGTTCGGAGGCAGTTACTTCTTCAAAAACCATCTCATAGTATCAGTCTAGAAATTTCATCTCTTTTCCTAGTTTTCCTGCAGCTTTAGTCTTCATTGGAGGACGAATGAGCCCAAGGGGGAGATATTGTAACACCCTACAACTTTCCTAGACCAGGCTTAGAACTTGCAAGAAAAATCCACAAGAAAAACCAGAAAAATGCCTCAGAACGATTGAGACAACGAGTCGTGGTCAGCTCAAATGACTTGTTGTGTCAGTCGTGGTTAGCACTTCATGATCAGCCAAGAACCCACAGGACAAGGAATGACCCATTGTAAGAAACAACGAGTCATCCTATCACTCATGGGTTCCCCAACTCAGGACTTCTTTCCAGTACCCCACGACTCAACCAACGAGTTGTTGTGAAAAACAACGACCCATTGTGTGAGTCGTTGGGTGAGACCCCAGAAATCTATTCTAGTGATGACGAGTGGAAACAATGACTCATTGCGTTCCACAACAAGTCGTTGTCACCATTCGTCGCGTCAGTTTTGAGGTTTTTAGGAATTCTTCCAGTGAACATACTGTCTGGACACAACAACCCATTGGGTCCACCAATGAGTCGTTGTGTCACCCGTCATCAGACCCTCCAAGGTGCCTGAGAAAAAGCGNCAACAACCCATTGGGTCCACCAATGAGTCGTTGTGTCACCCGTCATCAGACCCTCCAAGTTTCCTCTTGCAGTGGCCATGGGAGGAGCCAACGACCAGTTGGTTCATCCAACGAGCCGTGGTGACCCTCATTGCTAGATCCAGTTTGTTCTAGTCCCAGGCAGTGGGACCAAGGAGAGGTCCCAATGAGTCATGGTCTCAATCAAATACTCATAAAGTGACCTATTGGGACCCTGTCGGCCAATTTTAATATTTTATTTCCACCTATTTAGTCCCTAAACTACGTCATTTAAGTATAAATTAAGAGGATTTAGAGCGATTAAATGGTTCTTCTCCCTCATTCTCCACTCAGACCTTCAGAAAGTAATCGTAAAAATTCTCTCAGGAGCTCTCAGAGCAAGAACTAGGGCAGTCCACTTCTCCTCAGATTCTCAATGGATTTCTTCGGATTTATTTATCAGGTTTGTGGGAATTAAACAAGGGAATAGTTCTTCCCTTATGTCCCTAAAATCCTTGTCTAATTTCTTCTCTATCAGTTATAGCTTCGTTGTTTCGAAATGTGAAAAGTTTCAGATAGATTTCTTTGTGGATTCAAAAGGAATATTTTTCTTGATTTAAGATTTCTTATTTATTCCCTATTTTTAGAAATTGTGAAAGATTGTAGATAGTAGCATGATTCAACCCTAGTCACAGCTCGGTAGAAATTTAAAACTTGTGGGTTGAACTAGTTTTCCCTGTAGCGTGGTTCAATTGGTTTGGGAAGCACATGTATTTAATTTATATTAATGTCTCAGTCAGAATCATGTCAGTCTAGTCTCAGTCTGATTTTTAGAAACCTCAGTGTTGTTTACAAAAATGTCAGCTGATCAGTTTGACTAAAGTTAATCCTTGAGGTGTTCGTGATACCTCCTTGTTATCAGTATTAGAATCAGTATCATATTTTAGTGGTCCTTTAAGAGGTTATCACACTTTCAAAGATAAGCAGCTCTGACTAGCTTTAGGACCCCCACTTTCATATTACAGTTTTTTCTAAGCAGCTCTGACCATTCTTAGAAGTCAGTACAGAATCCGATCTGATGAGACTCTCAAGGTACTTCCCAATAGGTATTCCTGACTTAGTTTTGCGCCCCAGTTGTGAGCTATCAGCTTAGTAGTCAGTCTAGGACTATCTAGTGGGAATAGGACTTAGCACTGAGTGGATCGGGGTTCCCGCACACCCAGGTTCCCAGAACTACGTTGCCATCGTAGGTTATATTTTATTGGCCTCATGGCCCCAGACCTCTGATCACACAGTTCATGCTTTTATATCCTGGCAAGGTATATTGGGTCCTACCGATGGGGTGTATACATCGTACTCCATGTCTAACTCACGTGGTTATATGTCAGTTATACACTCTCCCACTATGCAGTTCGGTTTAGTCTTATATTAGAAAAGTTCCAGACTACTTAGTTCAGTATAGTACATCAGATTAGTATCTCATATTTAGGGCTTGTCTTTGACCATCAAACAGGGTCATTTTGACTATTTCAGCATATTTAATTATTCAGTTTCAGTATTTCAGTTGGTCATTGCCTGTCTTTACAACTCAATTGTTTTATTCCTTGTGTATAGTTTCTCTCACTTACTCAGTACATTCAAATTACTGATGCATACCTTTTTATGATGTATCATTTTATGATACATCTGCAAGTTCTCAGTCATAGCACCGTTAGCCGACCTTGCTCATACTTTTCCAGCTGGATTATTGGTGAGTCCTCATCTTTCAAGGACCAGGATTATTTCTTTCAGTTATATTTATTTTATTTAGACTTGAAGTTTGTTGGGGTCTTGTCCCAGCAACTCATTAGTTGTAGTTGGATTTTAGACACATACATAGTTTCAGACCTTCAGCTTTGTTTAAGTTGTTTTTAAACTTTGTGATTCATCTTTAGTTTTCATAAATGTTTTATAATATTACTTTAAAGCTTCCGCTATGTTTTACTTAGAATGCCAATGTTATTATAGACCATGGGTTGACTTGGGGTTACTTGTGACTCCAAGTACCGTATCCCGTCCAGATATAGACTCGGGACATGACAAATAGAAATATACCTAATTCGCCTCGCTTTTTTAAGAAACGGGAAGATAGCTAGACACTTGGAATTGAATTGTCACATCACCACTCATAGATGTAGTTTTGAAGTCAATTTTAGGTTAAATGGTTAGAGGTTTGAAAGTCCATAACCAAGGGCATTAACCTCGTAAACCATTCTACTAGATAAATGCATATGATTTAGGTTGTCAAATCCCAGTTCAACGATGTGGTTGGAAGGTTAATTTGAATAGATATTTAGAGGCTTTAAAGACATAAATATGGCATTAATCTTGTGAGTCAACTATGAAGATAATGACTTGAACCAATATGAATTCCAGCTATATTTGATTGCTTGGCCTTAACCCTAGATTTTTATCCTTATTGTTTTGAAACTTAATTTATGAACATCCTTAGATTTAGTGCACAAAAACCACAATTTCTTGGTTACTATTCCACCTATGAACTTTGAATTAATACTTGAACTTGAATATTCACTAATAGTCTAGTCCCTATGGGTCCGACATCCGACTAGTAAAGAGTCACTGTATTACTTGTATGACTGTGTGCGCTTGCACCGAAGGCGTAGCAGTCCTCTTTATGAAAGTATCATTTTAAGTACTATGATTTTTCCTCTAAAAAGAGAAATTTCAATGATTTTTATGAACAATAATTATGATATTATGATTTATGAATTTTAAAGGTCTTATGATAGTGATGAATTATGATTATGATATGAATGATGACTTATGACTATGAGCATGATTGCTAAATTATGATTTCAAGTGAATAACGCTACATAATTGATAACGCTCAAATCACACCTGTAAAAGTATGACGCGGACATTGTCAATAAAGACCAAAATAGGTTGGGGTCGATCCCACAGGGAATATGATCAAGATATAAAATAATGCTAGCATTTAAGCTTTTAAGTCTGTTATTTCCTAAAAGGGGGTTTTTGTAAAGAAGTAAATGCGTAACAGTATTGACAGTTGGATTGTTATCAAGATTATGCAATTCACTAGGGAAGAGTCCCCATAGATTCATAACTACTTCAGGTTTTACGCTAGTGATCTATCCCAAAACCTAGATTGTAGAACTGATAACATGGATTCATCCAAACAACTGGTTCATCCCTATTAGATGATTATACTCAATTACTGGGTTAGATCTATTGAGTGATTTCACTTTAACCTTTATCAAATTGTTCCAAATTAACTATCCTGCAACCACAGCTCCAGTCATACAATGAACCATAAAGTTCAAGGCTTAGTTGTTATTCTTTTTTCCTAATCTCTACCTCTCTAGATTCAAGCAAGTAGGGAATTCGGGCAAATCCTAACGTTGCACTCCATTAAGAAATGTTTAATATGAAGAGAATACATTACAAGCATTAGCATTAGTGTAGAATCACTTTGTGCAAACTCTAGTTTGTTAATTCACCATAGTTCCTACAACCCTAGTCGTGGAGGTTTTATCCTTCATGATTGTAAGCAAACAATTAGCATTCATAGACAAAAATATAATTTCAAATTTACAATAATGATTGAAAACTAAACCCACTTGATTATTGCAAAATATCAGTGAAGAACAATGGAAGGATCAATGCAAGAAACTCTCCAAAAGTTATTCTCAATATTCCCAAAAGTCGAGTACTTCCCAAAGAATATAATTCTATTCCTCCCTTAACAAAAATAACCTAGAAAATTTTTTATACAAATAATTAGAAACCTTTCCTACATTAATAGGAAAACTGCTAAACTATCGCCGCCTTCACCAACGACTCGTACCATGGTTGTATGAGTCGTACCTCTGCTTATACAATTTCTGAAAACTTCTGATTTTGGCTAAGTGTTGGAACTTGGTACGACTCGTACATAGATCCTACGAGTCGTACAATCTGGTCATGATCTGAACCTGATACTTTTGGCATTCTCTGACTATTTCTACGAGTGGCTTGGTACAAATCGTACCTTCATTCTATGACTGTTGTTGCCTTTTGTACCTTGAGTTTTGCGTTTTTCCATTCATCAATCTTTCTGAACTTCACCACATCTCCTTAGTATGGGTCATAGGTAGATATCATGATCAGTGGTTGCTACTCGTACTAGGAGACTGACCAGTGCATATTCTATGAATATTTTCTATGATTGCCTTAGTACGGCTCGTACCATGAGTCGTAACTTGGCCTTTTCCTTAAGCTCCTCTTATGGAATTTTACACGAATCTCAGTATGACTTGTACCATGATTTTATGGCTCGTACTGAGATCTGTACTTGGCCTTTTCTGCATTCTTTTCAATTCTTTTGCCCATTCCAACTCCAGCACCAAGTTTCCCTAAAAACAAAGCAAAAGTGCATCATATCTGTATAAACACACCTAAGTACATACTTATTTTCTCAGTTTTAAGCGTCAAAAGTGTTTTAAACCCACATCACATCAACATCCTCAAATTACTACTTTTGCATGTCCTCTGGAAAACTAAACTAAACTATAAAACGACACTTTACTAGAAAGTAACCTAGAAGACCTATAGACAACACAAAAAAAATTGCACAACAAACCATTATCAGACATTGTCCTCTTTTTCATTCAAATCAAATTAGCTATGCATACATGCAACTACAACTCATGACGTTCAGGGATCAAGATATGAAATCTAATTATTAACATAGATTTGAGGTATCACTAATGCTATTTACACAGTCAATTGATAGAATGCAATAAAACCATGTACCCTTACAATAAATGAAGTCCCTAAAAACGCATAGATATTAGAAATATGAAACATTAGACTAAGCAAGTAAGATTCTCACTCTCAAAACAAAATTTCAAATACCGCACATCGGATACATATGCTTGCCCTTATTTTCTATACTTTAATTTTTTAGAAAGTCAGGCTAGGATCACTATAGAACTTTTCTCAGCTTGTAATGTAGGCTTCGAGTCAGGTATGATGGATATGGATATAAGTGACTCATCCTCCTTGGTACTACACACGTTGGCATTACTTTGTACTTTTTACCCTTTCTTTTCCTTTTAGCTTTTTCCCCGCCTTTTCACCATTCAATTGTAATGAGTGAGTGTGGTGTATTTTCCATCGTTTTCAAACTCTTTTTTTAAGCAATATCAGCTCACTTTTTTTTTCTTACTCGCTTTTTCTTTTTACACCACACTTCACTTTTCTTTGACTTTTTTCTTTCTTTTCCATCTCCTCACAATATACACACCCCTACTATAGCCACCATAAACTTGGGCATTTTTCCTGAGTTGAGGTTCATAATGTCCAAGGAGGGATTGGGGCCAAACAAGCTCATTATAAATATGGGAAAGGTGAATGAGTAATCAAAGAAAAACGGTCAACTTTTAGGCTCAAAATCCAGATCAAGGGATTCATTTTTATTTGGTTGGGTAATTTAAGCTAAAGTGGGATAAATCAAAAAGGTCCTATGATCATTCCCTAATCACCTATCCTACAACCTATGTAAAGACCAATCAGGCAAGTTTTAGATCCTTAATGCAGTATTGAACTAGGTAAGCATCCTCACTCACTCACGGTAAAGGTTTGCATTGATTCTACCTATCTTGTTCATGCACGACGAAGCTAAAATTACACATGTTAATAAATTAAATGACATAAAAAGAACCACAGAAGTCATGCTTTGCAATTAACATACACAGCTAAACACCAATAATTTTCAAACAGGGTCATTTTTCTTCAAAATTTCAAAACATGTGCATTTATTGATTGTAAAGTACTCCTAACTACTTCTATCTAAAAAAAACACAAAACAAAATCCTAAACATGCTAGTTCTACTAGATTTGATGTACGAGGAAAATGAAAAACGGCAACTAAAACCCTCGGATGAAAGTAAAAACCCAAATATAACAAGTATACCCGCTTTTTTCTAAAACATGCTTTGTCCCTGAAGCATAAAATGTAAGAATTGGGAAAAGGACATACCTGTGGCGCTCTAAGAGCTCCAATTAGCTATTTTGACTTCACCGATCATTCATGGGTTGCCTCCCATGCAGCGCCTAATTTAACATCGCGGCACGATGTCACTCCTTTATCTATTTAGGCCTCATCAAGATACATCGATTTGATTGCTCTTACCTCTTTGGTGTTTCCCATGTACAACTTCACTCTTTGTTCGTTCACCTTGAACCTCTTACCATCCTTGTTCTTAAGTTCCACATCACCATGTGGGCACACATTCACCACTTGATATGTTCTCATCCATCTAGACTTTAATTTCCCTAGATCTAAGAGGATCCTCGAGTTAAACAGGAGTACCAAGTCACCAGCCTTGAACTCTCTTTTTGAAATCTTCATAAAGGAAAAAGTTCCAAAGGAAAAGTGAAGGTGGTTTTCTCTTGGTCCTCTGGGGCTATCGAATCTGATTATACCCCGAGTAACCATCAAGGAAATAGTACCATCCTCTACCTGCCAATCTTTCAAGCATCTGATCCATGAAGGGCATCGAAAAGTGGTCTTTCTGGTTCCAATGATTAAGCTTCCGATAGTCCATGAAAAACTGCTAACCTGTAACCGACCTTGTTGGTATCAGCTCATTTCAGTCATTTGGCAAGACTATGATCCCTCCTTTCTTTAGGACACACTATACCGGCCTCACCTACTTACTATCAGCAATGGGGTAAACTACACCTGCATCGAGCCATTATATAATCTCTTTCTTCACCACCTCTTACATCGGTGGGTTCAATCGTCTCTGGTGCTCTATGCAAGGTACATAGTTTGGATCAAGCTAAATTTTGTCGGAGAAAATGCCTAGGGGAATACCGATAATGTCAGTAATGGTCAACCCAATTACCTTTTTGTATATTCTCAATACTGACTCCAAGGCCTCCACTTGCCATTCTTCAAGGTCTGCTGCTATGATCACTGGCAAGGTGTTGTTCTCCCCCAGAAAAGCATATTTCAAATGTGGGGGTAGAGCTATAAGTTCCAGGATTGGAGGTACCTTGGCTGATTGTTTTTCTAGAGGGATTGCCATGTTCTTTAAATCAAGGTCCAACTTCTTTGGCCTGAAGTTGTAGGACCACATTCCCTCCAGGGCATTGACAATCTTTATACATTCCTGCACATCATCCCCCTCATAATTCATTAAGACTGCCGACAATGTCTCAACACTCATTCATGTAAAGTAGGTAAATAACACAAGCAATTAAAAGTTAAACACAAGCAATTACTCTAATTCTAAGTTGTATTCCCTAGAAATATATCCACTTTTAATAACGCTCAAATCACACTCCTATAAAAGTATGATGTGGACATTGTCAATAAAGAACTCAACTAGGTTAGGGTTGATACCACAGGGAATATGGTCATGATATAGAATAATTCTAGTATTTAAACTTTTAAATCTGTAATTTCCTAAAAGGGTGGTTTTGTCACGAAGTAAACATGTAGCAGTATTAATAGTTGAATTGTTATCAAGATTATGTAATTAACTAGGGAAGTGTCTCCATGGAATAATAACTACTTCGAAATTTATACTAGTGATCTATCCCAAATACCTAGCTTGTAGAACTGATAACATGGATCATCCAAATAACTGGCTCGTCCCTATTATATGGCTATACTCAATTACCGAGTAAAGTCTCGAGAGTGATTTCACGTTAACCATTATGAACTTGTTCCAAATTAACTATCCTGTGACCGTAGCTCAAGTCATAGAATGAACCATAAAGTTCAAGGCTTTGTTGTTATTTTCTTTTCCTAATTTCTACCTCTCTGTAGGATATTCTGGAAACTCCTAACGTTGCGCTCCATTAAGAAACATTTAAGATGAAGAGAATACAATACAAGAATTAGCATTAGTGTAGAATCACTTTATACAAACACTAGCTTGTTATTTAACCATTGTTTCCACAAACTTAGTTGTGGAGGTTTTAGCCTCTTATGATAGTAAGCAAACAATTAGCATTCATAGACAAAAACATAATTTTGAACTTAAAATAATGATTGAAAAGTAAACCCACTTGATTATTGAAAAATATCAATGAAGAACAATTCTAGTACAATGGAAGAATCAATGTAAGAAACTCTCCAAAAGTTGTTTTCAATATTCCCAAAAGTCGAATACTTCCCAATGAATTGAATTTTGTTCCTCCCTTAAAAAGAATAAACTAGAAAAGTATTTATACAAACAATTAGAAATCTTTCCTAAATTAAGAGGGAAACTATTAAATTGTCGCCGCCTTCACCTATGACTCGTACCATGGTTGTACGAGTCGTACCTCTGCTCATACAATGTCTAGAAACTTCTGATTTTTCCTAAATTTTGGAACTTGGTACGACTCATACATAGATCCTATGAGTCATATAATTTGGTTGCAGTCTGAACCTGTGACATTGGCATCCTCTGATTATTTCCGCGAGTGGCTTGGTATGGCTCGTACCTTCATTCTACGGCTCGTGGTTTCCTTTCGTACCTTAAGTTCTGCCATTCATTAATATTTTTGAACTTCACCATGGCTCATTTGTATGTGTCGCAGGTAGATATCATGACTAGTGGTTGCTACCCCTACTAGGAGACTAGCCGAGTGCAGATTCTTCTGATATTTTCCATGACTGCCTTGGTACGGCTCGTACCACGAGTCGTAACTTGGCCTTTGGCTTAAAACCTCTTTTGGAATTTTCCACGACTCTCATTATGGCTCGTATCATGATTGTACAACTTGTATTGAGATCTGTACTTGGCCCTTTTCTGCATTATTTTCACTTCTTTTGCACATTCCAACTCCAACACCTAATTTCCCTGAAAACGAATCAAAATGCATTATATCAGTATAAACACACCTAAGTCTATTCTTATTTTCTTAGTTTTAAGTGTCGAAAGTGTTGTAAACCCACAACACATCAATAATGAGAAGGGAAGTAGTATTATTAACCAAGAAGGCTTCGTGCTTGAAACTATATATGGAAACATAGGTTATGGATCATTTCCTGTTGGTTCGGGTGACTCCTTATGCGCCCTTGGTAGGGGCTGCTATGGATCCTTGCTACAAAACTATGATATGTATGCCTCATACCCTAGCAAGATATGAGATGGCTTAGCTAATTGGGTAGAGATCAGACTCCATGATTATATGATGGTTTATGTCTATTAAGATAAGAACTGATCGTCGCTCAAATCTATTCCAATCATTGGAAGTCTAAATAGTCGATGAAAATATAATGCCTAACTATGAGTCAGGGTCGAATCCACGGGGACTTTGGTAGACCTAACCTATCTAGAATTTTTCAACTTAGATTTGAGAGTTTAGAGGCTATTCGGATTAACGTTACGAGAAATATAGCTATAACTAGGGAAGATAAATTGCTTTAGATTGTAATCAATTAATGAAAAGTACTAGGAAAGTGACTCAAATTTTGGATCAATCCCCCTAAATCACCCATTATGGGAAAATTGAGAATGCGCCATTGATGAACATGCAAGAAATCACTTAAGCAACCCATGCGTATTTTTCAATAACACCAATGGTGTCAATCTATTTCAATTTTATCAAATTGAAGAGAACTCTCTTCTACCCAATTGCTTATTGTAATTTGAAATTCCTTTTATGTCTAGGTGAATCCATTAAACATGGGTTAGAGCGTTGAGTTATTGTTTATTGAGGCTAACCCAACCTAAATTAGCTCTTCCAAGCACTATAAATGTAATAGACCAAAAATCTCTAGGACTATCACCTAGATTTTAAACTTCACCATGTAGAAAAAACAGGGAAAAAGGTCCTCCGGACGAGTCAATGTAAGATTCGTAGGACCATGATACGTGTCGTACCAGGAACCATAGTAGGAGGATCCGAGAAACAACAAGTGCAGTCAGTAAACCATTATTGTATGTCAGAATTTGTACCACCATGGTACAGATCATACAAACCAGCTGTGAGATGAGTTTCAGAGAAGTGTTCAGGGATTTTTGGGAAACAACGAGCCACGGTATGACTCTTGGTATGAATGTACGGATCATGGTAGGCTTTCGTAGGATGAAATTCAAAGAATCGTTTAAGGCAGGGTCCCTAACCATGAGTGTCGGTATGGATCGTATGATCCATCTATGACTCGTAGGCTGGGTCATACCACTGGAAAGGTAGATTTTTGAAATGGTAATCCAGGGGAATTATTGTAAAATCTTAATCTCCTAACTCTTAAACTACGTCATATTGGGATATTTTAGAGGGGAATTAAGAGGGATTAATCTACATTCTCCTCTCAATCTCGCCAAAACACTCATAGGCAGTACGTAAGAACTCAGACAGACCTCTCAAGCCAAGAACTAGGCTTTTTGCTTCTTCTCAAAATTTCAAGACTTCTCCTCAAGAAATCTTCTCCAGGTATGTGGGACTTCAACAAAGGATTCCTTTCACTCTTGTGTCCCAAGATTTTTGGTAACCCTAACCTTGAAGTGCTAGAAATTATGGCTTAGGGTTATATCCTAATTGTTGAAATTCCTATTCTCTCAATGTTTAAAAACTTCCATGACTAGCATCATGCTATAATAAGGATGCTATTTTCAACTTGTAAATGTCTCTCCAGATTCTTGATTTTTGCATAACTGTGA
>JACEIK010006864.1:35995-50285 GCA_018107945.1 Datura stramonium
CCAGAAATCTGAGATAGAGCTAGCCAGGCACCAGATGTGCCTAGGCTCACCAGTTAGTAGTCCAGGTCCTACTAGGGTACCAGGTGCCAGTCATACCCCCAAGGCGGGGCGTGACATATAGATATTATGTCTTCAGCTGGGAGTAGTAATTAGCATCAAATGGGTTGGGGTTCTAGTGCACCCAGGTTCCAGAACTATGTGCCACCATAGGTTTTACCCCGAAAGAGTTTTTCAATTAGTGATCATATAGTCCAGTCACTATACCCTAACAAGGTACGGTTGTCCCTATTGATGGGAAGTAAACATCAAACTCCATATTTAGCTCCCGTAGTTACATGTCGGTTAACAAGCACTCCCACAGTACATTACAACCTTAAGTTTAGTGTCAGTTCTTAGTTTTTTATATAGGTGCATGACCCTTAAAATAGTTTTACTAGCATTTACAGTATTTTAAGATTTCCATACTACCTTTGGTATTTATGCATTCAGACAGGGTCATTGTATCTCAGTTCAGTCATATTGTTAGATTTTATTTACATTATTATTTCAATTTCATGCTCATATACTCCGTATATTCAAAGTACTAACCGCATACTTCTTGTAATATATCATTTTATGATATAGGTTCATGTGCTTAGACTCAGCCGTGCCATTAGACACGTTCCAATTTTTTATCAACGAACAGTTGGTGAGTCCTTATCAATCAAGGGCTGGAGTTATGTTTATGTTATATGTAATTCTTATTTTTTAGTTTTAGACATTTAGAGTTAATTGGAGAGTTGTCCCAGCAACTCATCAGTTAATAGAGACTTTTAGACATATAGTGAGTTAGTATGTCAGTTTTATGTTTTGAGATTAGATTCCATGTTTATTTACTTAAATCAAATTATTTCATTACATAGAAATAGTTGTTCCATAATTTTATTTATCTATTGCTCAGTTATTCAGAAATTAGATAATAGTAGTGTTATGCCATGTCATGGGTTTGTTTGGGGTCACTTGTGGCTCTAAGCACCATGTCGCATCCAAAATGTAGACTCGGGGTGTGACAAACTTGGTATCAGAGCATCATGTTTAGAGTATATTAGGGTGTCTAAAAGACGCATCAAGTAGAGTCTTTTTCATAGGTGTGAAGTGCCCACACTTATGAGAGGGAGGGTACAAGGTGTTATTAGGAAAATTTTCTTTTCTTCATGATTCTTGTCATGCGTAGAGTATGAAACTCTAAAATGTCCTTCTAACTTGTGCTCTACCATTTACAGTGTGACAATTCCTCCAAGAAGAATAAATGGAAGGAGGAACAATAACACCAACCAGCAAGCCCCACCAGCTCCAGCAGCCCCTCAGAATTATCAGCTGACACTTGTAGAGTTCTGAGCCGCTATTCAGATACTCACTCAGCCTGTGACCAACCAGGTCAACTAGCAAGTCATTGTAAAAACCAACGCGGTTAGGCCTACAGTTGCTAACAGAGTTCGGGAATTTACTTGGATGGATCCCCCAAAATTTCATGAGTTAAAACTAGATGAAAACCCACAGGATTTTATTGACGAGGTTTAGAAGATCACCCAAATCATGGGTGTTACCTCTATCGAAAGTGCAGACTTAGCCGCTTATCAGCTGAAAGGAGTGGCTTAGTTATGGTACAAATATTGGAAAGAGGGAAGACGGGTTGGTGTAGATCCAGTGGAGTGGAATGAGTTCGTGAGTGTGTTTCTGGATAGGTTCTTTCCCTAGGGGTTAAGGGAACCAAAGGCTGAAGAATTCGTCAATTTGAAATGGAATAACATGATGGTACAAGAGTACGCCTTAAAGTTCACTCAACTTTCAACATAAGCTCCGGAGATAGTTGTCGAGCCGAGGGCCCGCATGAGCTAGTTCTTAAATGGAGTCTCAAACTTGGTTGTTAAGGAGTGTAGGACTTTCATGCTCATCAGTGACATGGACATCTCTAGGCTTATAATCCATGCACAGCAGACAGAGGCGGAGATATTGAATGAAATGGAAAGGGAAAATAAGCGGGTGAGGATCGGTCAGTTCGAGTATGCACAGTAGAGATTGGGCGGTGTTAGTCGCCTACAGTAGAAACAAAGACCTCTAGCATCCTCTTCAGCTAGTTCTCCTTCTTCCAGGCCCCGTAAGGATTGGAAGGGTGGAGAATCACTCTCCCAGTCTCAAAGCCATGTTTCCAGTAGCCGCACTTTCCCAATATGTGCTAAGTGTGGTAAGAACCATCCGGGTAAGTGTCATCTGGGCATGTAGGGTTTCTTAGGTTGTGGCTAGTTGAGTCATAGGTTGAGGAACTGTCCGTCAGCCAGACGGGGAACGCCCAATCCACTACATCAATAGATCCAATAGGTCTCCCAGCTCAATGGGTACTACTTTAGGTACATGTGGCATAAGTGCTAGAATTGCTTCTATGCCCTATCCTCCTGTCAGGATTAGGAAAACTCGCTCGATGTAGTCACCGGTATGTTATGCCTTTTTCACATAGATGACTATGCATTTCTAGATTCAGGAGCCACACTTTATTTTGTGACTCCTTATGTAGCAATTCAATTTGATATTAGTCTAGAAATTCTATCAGAACCCTTTATAGTCTATACTCCAATTGGGGAGTTAATTATAGCCAATCGGGTATACAAAAGTTGCCCAATCAATGTTTTACAGAAAGTCACCACAGTTGATCTAGTAGAGTTAGATATAGTCAATTTTTACCTCATTCTTAGTATGGATTGGTTACACTCTTGCTATGCCTCAGTTGACTACAGAACCAGAGTCGTTAAGTTCCATTTTCCTAATGAACCAGTCCTAGAATGGAAGAGTAGTACTTTAGCACCTAAGGGTTAGTTTATCTCTTACCATAAGGCTAGGAAAATAATTCCTAAAGGATAAATATATGATCTAGTTCAGTTCAGGGATCCTAGTTCCGAAACCCCAACTCCTAAGATAGTTCTATTTATAATTGAGTTCCTCGATGTGTTTCCCGAAGATCTTTCCGGAGTCCCTCCCGAGCAAGAAATAGACTTTGGCATAGACCTTCTTCCAAATACCCCCTATCTCAATTCCTCCTTCTAGAATGGCTCCAACTAAATTTAAGAGGTTGAAGGAATAGCTGAAAGATCTTCTAGATAAAGGCTTCATTCGACCCAGTATATCCCTATGGGGTGCCCAAGTCCTTTTCGTGCGAAAGAAGGATGGTACACTCAGAATGTGCATTGACTACCGTCAGTTGAATAAGGTCACAGTCAAGAATAAGTATCCTCTCCCTAGGATCGATGACTTATTTGACCAGCTTCAGGGTGCTAGCTATTTTTCAATGATAGACCTCAGATTAGGCAATCATTAACTCGGGATCAGATAATGTGACATTCTGAAAATAGCCTTCATAAATCAGTATGGTCACTATCTTTTGGACAAACGAATGTTGTTGCAACTTTTATGGACTTGATGAACGGGGTATTCAAGCAGTACCTGTGCATGTTCGTTATTGTCTTCATAGATGATATTCTAGTCTATTTCAGAATAGAGGAGGAGCATGCAGACCACCTAAGGATAGTTCTGTAGACTCTCAGGGACCGCTAGTTGTTTGCTCTTTTCTTCGTGCCTTATTGTTGATTTACTGCTTTACTACTTGACTTTCCTGGATCTCCCTAGTGTAGTCAGGTCAGATTCCATGGAAAATATGATCATAAATGAATAGGAGGAGCCCAAAAGTCACAGAGATCTCTTCTCTTTCAAGTGTGAATTTTGGCTGAAATCAGTGGCATTCCTTGGTCATATTATCTCCAGTGAGGGTATTCAGGTAGATCCTCAAAAGATAGAAGTAATTAAGGACTGTGAAAGACCTACTTATCCATTAGACTTAAGGAGTTTCTTAGGCCTAGCCAGTTACTACAGATGGTTCATAGAAAGATTATCCTCTATTGCCTCTTCTTTGACTAGACTAACTCATAAGAAAGTGAAGTTTCAGTGGTCTTATACATGTGATAAGAGTTTTTAGGAGTTGAAGACTCAACGCACTATTGTCTCAGTTTTTATTTTACCAGAAGGTTCAGATGGGTTTTTGATTTACTGATATTCCTTCAGAATTGGTTTGGGTTATGTATTGATGCAACAAGGTAAAGTTGTAGCGTATGCTTCCAAACAGCTCAAGGATCATGAGAAGAACTATCTGATTTACAATCTTGAGTTGGAAGCTATAGTATTTTCCTTGAAGATTTTTAGGCATTACCATTATGGGGTTCATGTGGATGTTTTTACTAACCACAAAAGCCTACAGTATGTGTTCGTTCAGAAGAACCTGAATCTGCGTCAGAGAGGGTGGTTGGAATTGTTTAAAGACTACCACATGAGCGTTTTGTACCACCCAAGCAAGTCTAATATAGTAGTTGATGCCCTCAACAAATTGTCTATAAGGTGTGTTGCTCATGTTGAGGATGATAAGAAAGAGCTAGTTAGAGTTGTTCACAGGCTGTCTCAGTTAGGAGTTCTTTTGGTTGAATTAGTGGAAGGTGGAGTTGTAGTCCAAAATGGTTCAGAGTCTTCTTCGGTGTGGAGGTAAAAGCATGGAAAAATTATGATCCAATATTAATAAAGCTAAAGAAAGCAGTCCTAAGGAAAGAGGTGGGAGAATTCTCCAAAGCGGGAGACGGTGTGCTTCATTACAAGGCAAGTTGTGTGTTTCAAATGTAGATGATTTGAGGCAATGGATACTAACGAAGCTCACAGCTCCAGGTATTCTATCTACCCAATACATGAGCACATGCAGAAGGTTCAGCTTAAGGAACGATTGAAAATAACTCAAAGTCGCTAGAAATCATATGTAGATGTGAGGAGAAAAGAGCTGGAGTTTGTTGTAGATGATTGGTTATATTTGAAAATTTCACCTATGAAAGGGGTGATGAGGTTTGGGAATAACAGAAAGCTCAGTCCAAGATATGATCCTTGTAGAATCCTAAGACGTATTAGCAATGAGGCTTATGAGTTAGGACTTGCCCGCAGAGTTAGCATAGGTGCATCCACTCTTTGTGATCTGACCTTAGTTGTGCCTCTAGAGAGTGTTGGTATAAATGATAGTCTATCTTACGAGGAGGTTCCAGTTGAGATCCTAGACAGACAAGTTCGTAGGTTGAGGAATAAGGAAGTCGCTTTGGTCAAGGTTCTTAAGAGAAACCAACTTATAGAGGGAGCTAAATGGGAAGCTGAAGAAGATATGATGGCTAAGAACCCCCACTTATTCCCATGCAGCTCAGCTCCAGCATCAGGTACTAATTTTTTCCTAGCACTCTACTCAGTTTCATGTTAGTTTCATGCCTTCCAGTTCCATTCATGTCTTAGTATACATCCTTATTGCATGAGCTCATTTTAGTCATGTATCTTAGCTTGGAGTCAGTAGTCACACCATCAGCTTTCAACCTATAGTCTTCAGTTACTGGATTGCAGCTCTTTCCCTATCTATCCAGAATAATTAGTCTCCATTCGAGGATGAATGTTCCCAATTGGGAGATATTGTAACACCTTAAAAGTCTCTAGGACTAGCCCCTAGATTATAAACTTTACCATGCAGAAAAAACTGGAAAACTGTAACACCCCGAAACTTTCCTAGACCAGACTCAAACCTAGCAAGAAAAATCCAGAAGAAACCATAAAAATGCCTAAGAACGATTAAGACAATGAGTAGTGGTCTCACGCCCCAAAATTGGGGTAGGGAGCAACTGGCACTCGATTCATGATTGATCGAGAAGACGACTATATGACATCTGTAACTGTAACACTTAGGCCATCTAGGCCACCTGTCACAATCAACTGGAGTAAAAACTGTACCCATAAGGTCTCAATAATACAGGGTAAACAACTGAAATGCAACCAAGGCAATAATTATGTTAAACCAAGCAACAATAAGTCGATGAGGCCACAAAATGAATAATAGTGTACACACTAAGTCAACAAAGCCTCTAAAGGGTAAACTGATTGATGGTCGGAATAGGGCTTCGACCTACCCATAACTGCATCTCAAAACTCAAGAATAAATAACTAAGCCTTAGCTCTAGGAATAAAGGAGCATACCAACACATCCGTTGATCTCATTAACTGCTACTGCAACTGGCAATCCCGACCTCTACCTGCATCTACGGCATGAACACTAGTCCCCAAGTGAAGGGACGTCAGTAAGAATGAAATGAACTGGTATGTAAGGATGAAACTATAAACATGAGATAACAATCTTGTAATAACTAACTCAGCACATACACTCATGTGTTCCAACTCTTTAGCAAATACATAACGTAATACCAAGTAATTCTAAGAACAGGGAAGAACCATAATATGCTACTATATAAATTAAGTACAGGGGAATGTCGGATTCATCCTCGGCATGAGTTCGTGCTTGAAATCAAGAGACAAAGAGTTTCTTACATATCTTGTTCCGACGAGTTTTCCTTAATCGATTCTTAACTCCAACAACCATGTTTAGTATTCCTCAATTCCTTGAAGTTATACTCATGTAACAAGTCTTGTTTGAGCCAATTTCCTAGACAAAATGTCATCCCAACAGAAGTCATAACAACAATACAAAACAACATTTCATTACTTTGTTTCAACTTGTTTCCACAGCCTTTAAGGGAAAAATGAAAGGGTGAATGTACCTGGATTTTCTTGTGATTACTCCCCAGAATAAAAGGAGTATATTACCAGAAAAACACATATGTATTAACCTCTACAAAATAGCAGAAACTTCACCCAGAAACACACCAAAATTGAGCCACAAAACCAACTTCAACTTTTAGCTTTAGCTAAGGAAATTCTTGCAAGTTTAATAGCTAGAAATGGTTACCCGTTTATTGTCATGCACTCCTACTAAGATGGAGTATCTAGAAGCTTAACATGGTTTCAAAAAAACCAGCTTCACTGCCCAAAGAATGGCAGAAACTTCAGCTAAACACAAATGAAAAAGCAACCTAGCCTAGCTTCCAATTTTAAAGCTTTTAGCTAAGATTTTTGGTAAGTTTAAATGATAGAATCCTTACCTCCTCCTTAAATCCAACCATTAAAAAAAGAGAGTATATATGACGCTTAGTACTGCTCAAAAAACGAAGAAAAAAAACATCACAAACATGCTTCCAAAACACAGCAACAAGACCCACCGATGCCTCTCTTCAACTTTGCAATGATCTTCTTCACTTGGCTTGAATTTTTTTTGATGATTTTCCTTGATTTATCTTGGTTTTTGGCTGTAAAATATATAGAGAAGTGTTCCCTAAGTAGGAAGCTCGAATTTGGATAGGAATCATATGATTTGGGCAGAAAACAACTTAAATAAATAGGGGTAGGGGAGTGGAGGCGGTGCTTACATCACTACTTAATGGGGCTTCAATAAAATACCCATAACTTTTTACTCCAAACTCCGATTGATGAGCGGTTTGATGTTATGAAAACTAGACTCAAATACCTTTAATTTGATAGGTTTTGGGACTTCTAGTTCATTATATATTGGGAGATATGGTCATCTAAATTTGACCTTAACTTATAAACTTTACATACTCTTTGCTTTTCCATTCGTACACATTTCCCTTGTCATCTACGATTAATATAAAACCTGTATTTCCCCTTAAAATATCATACAAACATAAAATTAGCACCAAAATTTTCCAGGGTGTAACAAGTTGTCAGCTTCAACGACTCGTTGTGTTAGTTGTGGTCAGCCCTGCTAGGTCTATCGAGAACCCACGGAACAAGAAATGACCCGTTGTGAGAAAAAATGAGTCTTCCTATCACTCGTTGGTTCCCTAGCTCAGAACTCCTTTTCCAGAACCCCACGACTCAACCGACGAATCGTTGTGTGAGTCGTTAGGTGAGAACCCTAGAAACTCATTCTAGTGATGAGGAGTGGAAACAATGACCCGTTATGTCCAACAATGAGTCATTGTCACCACCTGTCATGTCAAGTTTGAGATATTTTAGAAATTTTCTAGTGAAAGTAATGATGGGACACAATGACCCGTTGGGTCCACCAATGAGTCGTCGTGTCACCCATTGCCAGACCTTTCAGACTTTCTTGTCCAGTGACCACAGGAGGAACCTATGACCCATTGGTTAATCCAACGAGTCATGATATCCCCCGTTGCCAGATCCACTAATCCCAACACCCAGGCAGTAAGACCAATGACTGGTCCCAACAAGTCGTGGTCTCAACCAATGACTTGTTGAGTGACCCATTGGTTCCCTTTTAGTCAATTTTCCAGATATTATTCTAGGGATAGTTTTGTAATTTTCCACCTATTTAGTCTGTAATCTACATTTTTAGTAAAATTTCAGAGAATTTAGAGGGATTAAACGGTTTCCCCCCTCATTCCCACGTAGACTCTCAAAAAATGATTGTAGAAACCCAGATCATTTATCTCAAGAACTAGGACTCCTTGTCAGCTGCAGAAGTTCAAGCTTTCTTATCCAGGGATTTCTTATCCAGGTATGTGGGAATTAAACAAGGGAATAGTTCTTCCCTTGTGTCCCCAAAATCTTCTCTATTTTCTTTATCAGTACAGCCCTGTGGATTCAAAATGTAGAAAGTTTTCAGATAGACTTCTTTAAGATTTCAAGTGGAATATTTCTCATGATTTTAACTACTTTATTATTCCCTATTTCTAGAAATTTGTGAAAATTGTATCTAGTGGAATAATTTAGCCCTAGTTCTCAGTTTAGTAAAATTTAGAATCTTGCGCGTTGCACTAGTTTTGTTGAATCTTGAATATATTAGTCTTTGAGATCCCAATATTGTTAGTGTATGTGGAGATTTCAGTCAGATACATATTAGTCAAGTCTCAGTCAGATTATTATACTCAGTGTTGTCCAGAAATATCAGCTAATCAATTGAATACAGTTATTGCATGAGGTGTCAATGGTGCTTCCCAGTTATCAGTGTTAGACTCTGATATCATATTTTTGTGGTTCTTTAGGCAGTCATGACACTTCTAGATAAGCATCTCTGACCATCCTTAGAACCGCAACTTCATATTATAATTTTTGTTCTTTACACAGTTACGACGCTTCCAAATAAACAACTCTGACCAGTCTTAGAATACCAGTTATAGAATCTGGTCTGATAAGACTCTTAGGGTACTTCTAGATAGGTATTCCTAACTTAGTCTTTGGCCCCAGCTTTGAGCTATCAGCTTAGTAGTCAGTCTAGGACTATCTAGTGGGAGTAGAACTTAGAATCGAGCTGACCAGGGTTCCAACGCACGCAGGTTCCCAAAATTACGTTGCCACAATAGGTTATTTTTATTGGCCTCATGGCCCAGACTTGTGATCACCTAGTTCATGCCTTTATATCCTGGCACGGTATATTGTGTCCTACTAATGGGGTGTATACATCGAACTCCATGTCTAGCTCAGGTGGTTATATGTCGGTTATAGACTCTCCCACTTGTAAATTTAGTTTTATATTAGCTCAGTTTAGAACAGTTTCAGTTTACTCAGTTCAGTATAGTTAGTTTAGACTCAGTATCTCAGATTTAGGGCATGTCTTTGACCATCAGACAGGGTCATTTTGACCATCTCAATATATCTTAGTTTATTCAGTTTTAGCATTTCTATTGGTGATTGCATGTCCTTACAGTTTAGTTAATTACTTTATGTGTTATGTTTTCTCCTACTTAATCAGTACATTCAAAGTACTAATGCATACTTTCTATGTTGTATCGTTTTATGATACAACTGCAGGTTCTCAATCTCAACACCGTTAGCAGATCTTATCCAAGAGTATTCAGCTGCACCAGTGGTGAGTCCTCATCTTTTGTGGAAGATGTTTATTTTTCTTTAGTTATATTTCATTTGTTATACTTTAGAGTTAGTTGGGGTTTGTCCCAGCAACTCATCAGATATAGATGGCTTTCAGACACAGACACATATTCAGATTTTCAATTTTGTTTTCAATTGTATAAAGATTTATGATTTAGTTCTTCTTCATGATTGGTTTTCTATTATTTTTAAAGCTTCCTCTATGATTTTACTCAAATTACCAGTGTATGATAGACCATGGGTTGACTTAGGGTTACTTGTGACTTTAAGTACCGTGTCTCATCCAGGGTATCAATTCGGGTCATGAAAAACTTTGGACCAGAGCACTAGGTTTAGAGTATCCTAGGATGTATGAAAGACATGTCAAGTAGAGTCCTTTTCATGGGTGTGAAGTGTGCCACACTTATTACGGGAAGGCTACAAGATGTTATTAGGAAACCCTCTTTTGTTCAAACTCTTTATCGTGCGTTGAAGTTCAATTCCAGAAACGTTCTCCTAACTCGTGCTCTATTTCATTTTAGTAAAATCATGCCTCCACAACGTTGTAACGGAAGAAGGGCCGGCAATGCTAACCGGCATGCCCCACCAGATCCAGCAGCCCCTTCGAACAACCCAGTGTCTTCAGTAATGTTCAGAGCAGCAATCCAGCTGTTGTCACAAACAATCATGAACTAGGTGAACTAGCAGGTTGTTTCAGTCAATACTAATGGGTCGGCAGCAGCTACCCTAGTTTGAGACTTCACCCGAAGCCAAGGGCTTGGATGCTGAAATTCGTCAATGGAGTATCGAACTTGGTCCTCAAGGAGTGCAGGAATGTAATACTTATTAACGATATTGATCTCTCCGGCCTCATCGTTCATGCCCAGCAGATTGAGGTAGAAAAAATAAATGACTTAGAGCGAGAGAACAAGCGGGAAAGTACTGGCCAATCAAATTATGGCCACCAGAGGTCTGGCGATAGTAGCCGCCTACAGTAGCAAGCAACAGAGGGCTCCAGCACCCACTTCAGCCCACGCCCCTACGTTTCGGTCCAGCAAGGATCAGAGGGGTGGAGCATCCAGCTCACATTCCTAGAGTCACAGTACCAGCAACCTCTACCCAGCTTGCCCTAAGTGTGGCAAGAACCATCCAGGGGAATGCCTTTAGGGTCGAGAGGGTTACTTTGGGTGTGGACAGTTAGGTCAACAGCTCGAAGAATGCCGTCAGCATGACGGGGAAGATCTCAATCCACCACTTCAATAGCTCCAGCAGGACGACCTGTCAGCAGGCCAACACTTCAGGTACGGATGGCGGCTAGCGCCAAAATCATTTTTATGCTTTGTCCTCTCATCAGGATCAAGAGAGCTCACCCGAGTCACGGGTATGTTACGCCTTTTCCATCTAGATGTGTATGCCCTACTAGATCCAGGAGCCACACTACCATTCGTGACTCCCTATGTGGTTTTCCAATTTGATATCAGTCCTGAAGTCCTCTCAGAACCATTATCAGTCTCTACCCCAGTTGGTGAGTAAGTTAGAGCCAACCGGGTGTATAGAAACTGCCGAGTCTCAATCTTGAATAAAGTCACTCCAGCTGATCTTGTAGAGTTAGACATTTTTGACTTTGTACTCATTCTTTTCATGGATTAGTTACAGTCTGATTATACCTCAGTTAACTGCAGAACAAGGGTCGTCAGATTTGAGTTCCCTAATGAGCCAGTTTTTAAGTGGACGGGCAGTAGTTGAACGCCTAAGGGTCGGTTTATTTCCTACCTTAAGGATAGAAAGATTATTTCTGAAGGGTGTATTTATCATCTAGTTCGGGTCAAAGATTCCAGCTCTGAGACCCCGACTATTTGGTCAGTTCAAGTTTTTAGTGAATTCCGTAACATGTTTCCCGAAGATCTTCCCGGAGATCCTCCTGAACGAGAAATAGACTTCGACATAGACCTTCTCCCAGACACTCAGCTCATCTCCATCCCTCCTTATAGAATGGCTCCAACTGAGCTTAAGGAGTTGAAGGAGCAGCTAAAGGACCTCCTTGATAAGGGTTTCATCAAGCCCAACATCTCTCCATGGTGCTCTAGTATTATTCATGCGGAAGAAAGGCGGTACCCTCAGAATGTGTATCGACTATCGTCAGTTGAATAAAGTCAAAATCAAGAATAGGTATCGCCTACCCAGGATTGACGACTTGTTTGATCAGCTTCAGGGAGCTAGTTTTTTCTCCAAAGTAGATCTCAAGTAGGGGTACCATCAGCAAGAGTCAGAGAGTGTGACATACCAAAAACAGCTTTTAGAACTCAACATGATCACTACAAATTCGTGGTTATATTCTTCGGACTAATTAATGCCCTCGCAGATTTCATGGACTTGATGAACAGGGTTTTCAAGCCATATATAGACATGTTCATCGTAGAATTCATTGATGATATTTTGGTATACTCCAGAAGCGAGGAAGAATATGCTAACCATCGGAGGATAGTGCTACAGACACTTAGAGACCGCCAGTTGTTTGCTAAGTTCAGTGAATGTGAATTCTGGTTGAAGTATGTAATTTTCCTTGGTTGTGTGGTCTCGATTAATGGTATTTAGGTAGATCATCAAAATATAACAACNGGTGAAAGACTGGCCAAGACCTACTTCCCCAACCGAAATTAGAAGCTTCTTGGGTCTAGCCGGTTACTACCGACGTTTTGTGGAAGGTTTCTCCTCTATTGCATCCCTTTTGACTAGGTTTACTCAGCAAAAGGTGAAATTTCAGTGGTCAGATGCATGTTAGAAGAGTTTCCAAGAGTTAAAAACTCACTCACTACCGCTCCAATGTTAACCTTGCTGGAAGGAACAGATGGGTTCGTGGTGTATTGTGACTCTTCCAGAGTTAGACTCGATTGCTTTGATGCAGCGAGGTAAAGTGATAGCTTACACCTCCAAACAACTCAAGGTTCATGAAAAAAACTATCCTGACTCATGATCTGGAATTGGCAGCAGTGGTGTTTGCATTAAAAATATGGAGGCACTACTTTTACGGGGCTCACGTAGATGTTTTCACTTATCACAAGAGCCTCCAGTATCTGTTTAGTCAAAAAGATTTAAATCTTCATCAGAGAAGATGGTTGGAGCTACTGAAGGAATATGATATGAGTGTGTTGTACCACCCAGGCAAAGCCTGTGTGGTGAATGATTCCCTAAGAAGGAATGTCTATGGGGAGCGTGGCTCATGTTGAAGAGAGTAAAAAGGAACTGGCAAAGGATATTCATAGGTTAGCTCTGTTGGGAATGCAGTTGGTTGATACAACTGAGGGTGGAGTGGTGTTGCAAAGTGGATCAGATTCCTTGTTTGTAGTTGAAGTTAAGTCAAGGAAGGATGAAGATCCCATATTGCTTCAGCTGAAGGAGATGGTTCTCAAAAAAGAAGTGGAGTATTTCTCCCAAGGGCAAGATGGTGTAATCCGATAACAGGGTAGACTATGTGTGCAAGTGTCACGCCCCGCCTTGGGGGGTATGACTGGCACCTGGTGCCCTAGTAGGACCAGGACTGCTATCTGGTGAGCCTAAGCACATCTGGTGCTTGGCTAGCTCTATCTCAGATTTCTGGAAACAATGGGCTATATAACGGCTGTAAATACAGCCTCCGGCCGACTAGGCCTATAGCCACCTGTATATAATTTCAGCTAACCAGAGACATACTTATAAAAGGGAACCTATGCGGGCCGACAAGGCCACCATGCTGTCTAGTCATCTGTAACTCAATAAAAGAATACTGTACATCTACATGTACTGGCAAGGTCACCACTACTATCAGATTATGGCCCCACACGGCCAACACAGTCAACAATGCTAAAACAACTAAACAAACACACGGCCTCACATGACCGGCACAACTAACCACAGGGAGATGTATATATACAATATGCAAGCCTTTATGAGTACTAATAAAATGGTTGGGACAGGGCCCCGGCCTACCCATACTGTACAACAAAAGAAAATGAACTACACTTCTGAATATCAAGCTCCGGATGACAGGAGCTGATAATTCTATAAGCTGGCTGGAATCACGAGGGATCGCCTCCTCGTAGCAAGTAATGCAGCACCCCAATGGGTGTCAGTACCACTGGTACCGAGTATGCAAAGCAACTGACACATCTGAATAATAACAACATAACTAGCAGCTCTGAATAGCAGGAAATAACTCAATCTGTAAGAAATGATATAAGATGAATCAGACTTTTCTGTACTGTGATAGGGCAGGAGCGTACCTGTCGATGTGGCGACCTGCTGTCTATTAGCTACTATATAACATATAACTACATATAAATAGAAAGCAAGAACCAATACCAACCCCCATAAGACGGATGGTGCCAACCAATCAAACAATCTATATACCCCTACCCGGGTCAAAACCATCCAAAGATAAGTCACTCCACTCATCTACTAACTACGAGCACCTCTACCGGCCCCCTGGGTCTCCAGCTCGGGCTATGGCCTCTGATATAAATAACTGTGTCTGAGC
>JACEIK010006865.1:0-23788 GCA_018107945.1 Datura stramonium
AGTGGTGACCTTGCTGGTCACGTAGCAGTTTAGCACTTGTTTTCTTGATTCAGAAATAACTAGACAGCATGGTGGCCTTGTCGGCCCGCATAGGTTCCCTTTATTAATTTAGTTGTTCTGGGTAGCTGTTGTTTGCTTACAGGTGGCTATAGGCCTAGTCGGCCGGAGGCTGTATTTACAGCCGTTATATGACCCGTCGTTTTCTTGAATCCAGAGTTAGAGTCAGCCTGGCACCAGAAGTGCTTAGGCTCAGCTAGTCCAGCAGTCCAGGTCCTAGTAGGGCACCAGGTGCCAGTCATGCCTCCCAAGGCGGGGCGTGACAGTTTGTAAGACTTTGTGCAGTTTATTTTACTATTTATTTATTTTTATAAATTAGGAAGGATCATCCTTCAATTCTAATTGTTGTACTCATTAATGACAAGAAATAAACGTGCAATGCACGTTCCCTGAGACTACTCTGTGTGTGTGTGTGTGTACACATGTCCAAAAAATCGTATACATTGTCCAAGAGTTTAGCCATTTTTAAGGAATATAACAAAATTCTTACAATGATTTTTTTGTGCAAACAATTAAAGATCTAGTTGTGATATATCAAGACGTCTTGACAATATTTGAGTTAAATAATGTACCAACAACAACAATAATATACCTAGTGTAATCCCATAAGTGAGATTCGGAGAGTGTAAGATTTACGCAAACAATAATCTTTGTGGGATAGAGAGAGACTCAAAAAAAGTTTAATTAAAGCACGATTGAAAGAAAAAAAATTAACGACAATAAAACAAACAAAGAAGCAACATAATAGTAGAAATTGAAGAATAAGATACTACATAAATGCTACAAAAAAGAAGACGAGAAGAGAAAACTACCCCTCTCGCTCCCACATAAAAGTACTACAATATTCAACTACTTAGTGTCCTTCTACCCTAATCAACAACCTCCATACTTTTCTATTTCGAGTCATGTTCTCAGTAAACTGAAAATGTGTGAATAATTTTCTTAATCAGTGTTAAAATCTTAAATGATAAATAAAAAGCTTATTATTTTTTTTAAAAAAAAAAGAAAAAAAGAAAGAGAATATGATTAATTAAAGAACTACAAATTATTTTAAATATGAAAAAGTAATTTTTAAAGATNTCCAACGTCCCTCGCACTCGGCCGGCATGGGCATGCCCCCCGACAATATGATTAATTAAAGAACTACAAATTATTTTAAATATGAAAAAGTAATTTTTAAAGATATCTTTTTTAATTATTTTCTTACTTAAAATTAAAATCAAAATCAAACAAAAAAATATCACGGTTTTTCGTGAACAGCCCTACTTGCGCTAAACAAAAACAGACAGGCGAAGCACATTGCATCAACGAAAAGATTGTAAAATGGGAGTGTGAGAGGAGAGGAGAGGAGTATGGAACAACAGAAAGATACAAAGAGAAGGGAAATGGGGGAAATGGCCAATAAACAAAGTTCTTCAGATTTCTTTACTCTGCAGTCCAAAAGTTACAAAACAGTAGTCCAAACAAATCAATGTTTTTTTATCCCTAAAAGACCCAATACGAAAACATCCGTCAATTTCACACACCCATCATAACTCTTTAGCACTTGGCTTTTTATTGCCGTCCCAATATTATATTCTATGGATGGATTCTACTAATCAAATTAAAATATGGGTCTTTCTCTCTTCTTCTCCAACTTCAAGAACCCCATTTCACCTATCAGTTGCACTAGGAATTCTTGAGGTTCTTTATT
This sequence comes from Datura stramonium, assembly GCA_018107945.1. NCBI lineage: Eukaryota > Viridiplantae > Streptophyta > Magnoliopsida > Solanales > Solanaceae > Datura > Datura stramonium. Next base: position 1,751 of record JACEIK010006865.1, read on the forward strand.
TTCCCGGAGAGTAATAGTAGAAAATGAAGAGGTATAGGAATGGAGAAATATGGGATTTTGAGCAAGAAATGCAGCTTCTGGGAGATGGGTTTTGTGATCACAGAGAGGTGATATTGGGATTGGATGGTGATACCACTTGTACCGTCTGTGTTTGTATGCCTCTCATCCCTTTTGCTGATTCACTACCCGACCCTCCTCCCATCCTCTCACGAGCTGTCGCTGGCTGCTCCAACCACAACAGCGTGGGAGGTATTTACTTTGGCATTTTCTATTTCTGTTGTTGTAACTTGAAACATTTTGATTTATTGTTTAGAATATAGGCAAAGCATGCATTGCAGCACTGATAGTGTTAATAATTGTACAGAACCTGTCTTCATAAATAGCAAAGCCACAACTTTCTTAGAGATTATATTTCTTTGAAGGATTTAAACTGCATGCACTAACTGTGTAATTATTATTTACACTAACAGTGTAGTTTAACTGGTGATAGCAGGTTAGATATCATTTTTACTAGGTTCACAATTTATGTTTATCATAAAGATTTACTTCTACGACAAGATAATACATAAGTTGCTTACTTTAGATACTATTGTAATACCTACAGTGGAAAGATTGAAATCTTGGTTGCCCATCACCATTATTGACGTGTGAATGGTGTGAGCATGAAAGTTTCATTTCAAGGAACAATATATTATGATACTTTGTGTTTTGTCGAGCTAAGAAATTATATCCTGCTCTAAGAAAGGGAATGCCCTGTCTATTGAGAGAATGCAGGAAAACTAGGAAAAGGAGTGGTTTCCGTCCCTAAATCGAATAACTGGGACCATTTTGATAGCCTTTTGAATAAAAGATTTTCCAAACAGATTATATTCAGTACTGGGAAATTAATGACTGTGATTATCAAAAAGAAATGTTAATGGTTGACTAATAAGAGTGGAAGATCATATTCCATGACAGAAAAAAATAAAAAAAGTTGGAATCCATAATTGTCTTGTGATGAAGAAAAGTCTTTTTTGATGTTGAAAGGTATTGTCAAGATAACTCAATTTGAACTGTAAGTATAAACTACTCATGGCTCCCCATGGTTTAGTAAAAGGGAGGGGATATTTTCTTCAACCCAAGGTTCATTTGCAATTCCAAAAGAACCAGATTGCGTAACAACACAGAGGAAGAATGAAGGGAATATCTTATCAAGGTAATCATATTTCTTTCAGAATATGCTCTTCAAGCACTTGAACCTGCTATCCAAGAAAAGAAAATAGAGCTCAGATCATCCTGAATGTTTCAACTATCTGATTGTATTGAGATGTTCAGTATACTTTTTTGGTGTCTGTTGTACGTCTCTCTATGTCTATCTTTATCAAGGAGATGAGACCATATCATGATCTCTTTCTGTTTGAGGAAATGGATAAGGCAAATATCTGAACTCGCTATCCAAGAAAAGAAAATAGAGCTCAGATCATCCTTGAATGTTTCAACTATCTGATTGTATTGAGATGTTCAAGATACTTTTTGGTGTCCGTTGTACGCCTCTCTATGTCTATCTTTATCATGAGATGAGACCATATCATGATCTCTTTCTGTTTGAGGAAATGGATAAGGCAAATATCTGTTTGTTTGTTGGTGGGGGGGGGTAGAGGAACAGTAGCTTCAGTTAAAGATATTTTTGTGTTTTCTATATGGACAATTGCGATGATATGTGACCGGAAACTGTTATTCATTATTGTTCCAATTTCGTCTACTTTATTTAAGGATCAGCACTCTACTGCCTATAGTTCTCAAAAAAATATCTTTCTACAGAAAGTGCTGCGAGGGATGCTCTAGAGCTAGTCATGGCTGATGCTCTTTCAAAAGCAGGCTCAACACGTTTCTGTGTGCAAGCTGTTTGTTTGGCTGTCTCTGGTGTCAACCATCCAACAGATGTTGAACGAATAATGAACTGGCTTAGGTATGCTTTAAAAATTAACACTTTCTTATTGTCTTTCCATATCAATTTATTCATGTGCTTTACTGTGTGTGTCAAGCACTAGTGGCTAGTTTCTATGTGCTGTGTTCCTAGTGTGCCCTTTGGTTCTACGAGGTGAAATGAAGTGCTATTAGATATGGGATACTGTTCTCTCTGAATGCCCAATTGTACCAAGGCTTTTCGAAATGGTTGGAAAATTTGAAAATTATTATATGATCTTTAATGAAAATTCTTTTTATAGCCACTGAAGATGCATTGTATCGCCCTTTATCCTTCTTACTTGGTAATTGGAGACTTTGACTCCATGTGTCACCATTTAGCACATGATCTTGTGAGTCGTGACTGAAGAGTCTCTTTCCTTTTTTTTTTCCTATCTACTGTACATGTCATTGCTCTTTATTTGGATTCATCCCTCGGCTGTTTATCTGCTATATTTTATGATTTTTCTTTTCTTTGACTTCATATTTAATTTGGTATACTTTTATCTTTTTCGAAATTTCATGCCCTTAATTTTTTGTAGAGATATATTCCCCAGCCATGTCCAATTCTTTGTTCAGAATGATGCTGTAGCAGCTCTTGCAAGTGGAACAATGGGAAAGCTTCATGGCTGTGTCCTTATTGCTGGTACAGGAACAATTGCTTATGGTTTCACTGAAGATGGGAGAGATGCTCGAGCTGCTGGTGCTGGGCCTGTATTAGGAGATTGGGGAAGGTATGCATTTCACGGTATCACTGCATTTGTCATCTTATTTTCATGAGTTAAAGTGATATTTCATCCTTTTAGCTTCTTCTCCTGCACCTCGCAAGTCCATTGTCTATTCTGAACATTGAGAGCCAATAAAAGAAGTAGGTAATGATGCTTCATTTGAGATATTTGGCTGACAACTAGATCACAAGATGGCACTTTCATCTGAAGATTTTCTTTAGTTTTGTTGTCTCATATTTAATCTTAAAGAATTCCTAGTGGAAGTTACTTTGTTTGGTGTCATCTTCCAAACCTCATATTAGATTCCATTACCAATTTTCACTTTAAGTTTCCATTTGTTTATGCTGTCTCAAACTATCTTTCTCTGTAGTGCACATTTTGTTTTGATCCAGTTTGAGATATTTTGTTTTCTAAATTTGTCCTACTGATTTACCTAGGCAGCAATGACTTTCTAAATTTTTTGGTTATTATACTTTTCCTTTGTTGGTTAAATTTAAATGATCTAATTCTTCTTTACATGCAGTGGATATGGTATAGCTGCACAAGCATTGACCGCTGCAGTTAGAGCCTATGATGGTCGTGGTCCTTACACTGAACTTACATCAAGTATTCTAAGGAAGCTTGATCTTTCTTCTCCTGATGAGCTTATCGGGTACTTGGTCAAAACTCGAATCATTAATCTCATCAACTTCGCTTGTGAGTCGGTTGTTCTTTTAAATAATATGCTTCCTGAAAGACATGAACAAACAGTAGCTCATACAGTCAAAAATTGTTATTGAAAAGATGCATGCACATTTGTGGACACTACTCGTGTTCTTAAAGAGTTTTTCTTTTTAAAAGCATAGGGAACACATTCATACTTGACACTTTAGATGTCAAAGGAACAATATTTGAAATATTCACCAGTTGTCATAGTAAACATGCATAACGATATTATATATTTAACCTTGAGCTTATGTTTATATTGAATTATGAGTTATCCTTGTCTAAAATATAATGCACTTTTTGGTTAATCAAAGTACCATTTCTCATCTTCAAAATAAACTTCCAGGGAAAGGAGTCCATATGTACCTTGTGTGCCTGCCGAATTGTTTTTTTCAAGGACCAAGCACTTGCGAAACATATATTAGAGGTTGCAAATTGATTATAAATAGGACTCTGCATGTTCTGAGATAATATTCTTCATCAACAAAGTTTTCACTACCATGGAGGCAATGTTGTAGTAACCTGTTTGAGACTTTGAGTAAAATATAAAAATATTATCATGCTTTTTACTCATTATGGGAGTCTCTGATCTCTTCTAAGTTGATTTTCTATCTATATTCATGTCTTCATTAGCCTGAATAAAATTTTCTTTCATAGCTTGCATTATCCTACTCTATGGATGTCTTTACTGATTTCTGCATAGCCCTGAAGGGATATATCATTTCTTGTTGTATGCTTGTAACATATATACAGTATATGCTCATGCTCTTGACAGACAGTTATACCTCTAAGCTTCTATTTGAGAATAATTGTAATACTTTGAACTACTAAGTTAAATCTTCTTGATATGTTTTTTTTCTTCATGGGGCTTATAGGATTTGTATCCACAAGAACTCTTTGGGTCAGAACATTTTTTCATTAATTTTCAGGTGGACCTATTCAGATCCATCTTGGGCTCGGATTGCAGCTCTTGTTCCAGTGGTAGTGACTTGTGCAGAGGGAGGTGATGAAGTAGCAAATAAGATATTGAGAAATGCGGTTCAAGAGTTAGCTTCGAGTGTTAAAGCTGTTGTTAGAAGACTACAGTTGTGTGGTGAAGGTATGCTGTCAATCGATTAAGTGATTGCAATAGGGCTGCAGTTACATGATAATGTTTTGATATCTTTCATATCTAAATCTCTGTATGTGTCTGTAGTCTCTCTTCTTCTTCTTCTTCTTCTTTTTCTTTTCTTGATAAAGATGTATCTGTAGTAGTCTCTCTCTCTATTTATTACCTCTAAGCACTGAACTTAGACTTGAAAAATTTGGTGAATCAGTTGATGTGTTTATTTCTGAAAATATGACTTGGCAGATAACTGTTCTGAAGTATTTTAGATATAACAGAACTTTAATCATGATTTAATCTTTTGCTACTATATGCTTGACCGGCATCGTGCCTATAAGAGAGAGTCACTGTGAGAAGTGTACAACAACATACCCAGAGTAATCCCACAAGTGGGGTCTGGGAAGGGTAATGTGTACGCAGACCTTATCCCCACCTTTGAGAAGGTAGAAAGGTTGTTTCTGATAGACCCTCGGCTCAAGTAAAACATATCAATATTGTGGTGTTGGAAAAAGGAATAACAGTGATCAGAAGCAATTACTTTATATCTTCTTCTTGAAATTGCTTATATTAAATGGTTTACAGGTTCAATCATTTTAGACTTTCCCATATAATGGACTTCCTCAAATAAATGGTTGATTTTGAATCACGTAGAGAATGGTATCATCTGTTTGAGAATTGATGTCAAGCTAGTGGAATGTGTTTCTTCCATCGGATTAGTGTCGATGTGGGAGTTGACAAGGCCAACTTAAAGGTTTTTAAAGGGGAAGAACTAGGATAATGTTTTGCTTTTTGAGGTATCAAATAATTAGGAGTAGTTGATACGTTTCGTTGTATCTTTAAAGCTAAATATTAACTAGAACTTGAGCTTTCAAAAGAACCCTTCTAAGTTCTAAGCAAATTATTAACTGAATATATTGGAATGGTGATGCAGAATAAATGACTTAGAAAATTCTTCTTTAACTTAAGCATGATATATTTTTCGTTTGAAACTGCTGGGTGATTTATCAGGTCTCAATAAGATTTATCAAGATGTAGCATGCTTGAGAAGTCATTACATGTTTCAACAGCAATCCAGTGTGCTAAGAAATTGTGCGCCTTAGTAGACTTCATTGTTAAAATCTCTTTATTTTTCCCAAAGATGCTCTTTTTATTGCATTGTGAAACTTATCTTACTCATCATTTGTGCAAAATTGTCTCCAGGAATGACTAACAAGTTGATTTTTGAATTAAATTCTCTGTAGATGGAAATGATCCATTTCCTCTTGTTATGGTTGGGGGTGTTCTTGAAGCCAACAAGAAATGGGATATAGGAAGAGAAGTCATTAATTGTATATGCAAGGACTTCCCGGGTGTTCATCCCATTTGTCCGAAGGTAAGCATATTTTCCTCAATATTGCTCAATATAATTTCCGTAATTGAATAATAAAAAGGTTATACTTTACCAAAAAGCGTTATCCTGGAATGTGTGAAATTGTTAACTGGTTATGTGAACATTGCACATCACTAGGCTCACTGCCTAGCAGTGTCTCTCAACCAATTGGTCATCTCATTTTCTCAACTCTTGGTAATTAGGTGGAACCTGCCATTGGAGCTGCTTTGCTTGCTTGGAACTTGTTGGCTAGATATAGTCGACAAGGGACTCTGAGAAGTGAAACCTATTCTTCTTAAGAGACTTGATCAAATTGTACAGCAGTAAGGATCAGTGGAAGGTAATTTCACCATATACTCCACATATATAGATTCTTCTTCCTCTTGCTTAGGATTCAGCTTCCTTTTCCCTGTTGGTGGGAATGGTCTGGCTATATACTGGAGTTGGTATTAGTAGAGGTAGCTCTGCTTATCATATGATGTATTCTACCCCTATTTAATACAAGATTTATGTTACCTCCTCCCTGTTGCTCTTTTCCCACTCTCCTATGACTCAGAAGTAGGAGTTTGTCTCCCTTTTTCTTTTTTCCGAGTAATGAGGTATCGGTGTGTCTATATATATACTATTGGCAGAAGTTTGGCAGGACGCATTGGCAACCCTTTAAACTTGCTAATATATTTCATTTAGACACGTTCTGATTGAACACCTGAACATACGATAAATCGTTCATATTAGACCCTTTCAACTCGAATTTTCGGAAAAACTTGTGTTCGGAATTTTTTAACTATACACATCAGTTCAATTGGAACAGAGTTGCAGTTTTCCGGATAATTTTTTGACAAACGCATTCAAATGTGAGACTAAGCCGAAGTTTTCCAGCGCATTTGACCAGTGCGAAGATGAATTTCCGGAAGGAAATATGACAGGCAAACTGAAAGTCTATGCTGCCAAAACAATGAATTGACAGATCTGGCAAACAATTAGTAATTTGATTGAAATTTAGTAATACTGGGTATCAGCTAAATAATTTGAAGATACTAAACTGTCTAAGGGTGCAACTATTACTTTGTTGGAGACTCTCATGAGGTATATTCCTCACTCCCTTGTGGTGCTTTCGTAAAGTCATTGATTGATGCAAACACAACACTTAAGATTTGTCTTTTCTACTCCTCTGATGAATGATGAAGATATGAAGTTAACAAGATTGATTGATGAAATAAGGCAAGCTAAAGTGGTACAACTAGACTAGAAAAACATCCATCTTTAAAGAAAATGAACTTGTCAAATACCGATAGTAATTCTATTATATCAAATCAGCCATTCAAAAAGATTTTAACCAAAGTGATGACGGATTATAAGCATTTGTGATAATCTTTTTATCAGTAAAACAAAACCAATAAAAATTCCCCACTGAAATACTACTTTCTCTGTTCCATTTTAACTGCTAGAATAGAATTTGCATTCATTAAAAAATAATTAATAGGGGTGGTAATATGACTCATATAACCCTTTTAATTTTTCAATTTTTAATCACATAAATCTGCTTTAATTTAATATGGGAATTATTCTCAATTATTAAGCTACTAAATTCACATTAAATTATCCGTAACTAATGAGTTGTTTTCCACATTGGAGTTATAAACAAAGAAAATCAAACATTTAAAAAGAAATCAATTCTATACAATGCTCAATGAAATCTTTTGCCAGTCTCGGTAAAAAATTTAAACTTTCAAATTTCAACATAAATTTTTCTTTCATTTTATATGAAAATTTAAAATTTCTCACCAAAATTAACAATATAAATGAATACTTAGCTAGCTTATTTGATAGGAGTAATACAAAAATATGAATATCATACAAAGTTACCAAATTTCATTACCTCAAATTGATCCAAATGTGTCTCCTGAACCTGATAATAATAATGGTGTTAGACAACAACTGCCTGATCTCAATGTTGTTACAGATTTTGTTCATGATCTAAATAATATTTCAACAGATGCAATTGTTGAATTATTTCCAGTGAATTATCTTTTATTGGATTTAAATAGTGAGCCGAATAAGAGACGAGTATTAAGTGTATTAATTGAATTAGTTTGCATTATAACTTTAAAATATATATTTTTTGGAAACATACAACAATAAACTTTTTTATATTTTAGAATGACTTTAGATATTACGAATAAAATTGAAAAAAATATGATCAATTATCTTTTGAAAATTAAAATCTGAAACTAATAAATATTTTGAAATACCTAGCTAAAAAAAATTGAATGAAGAGAGTAATAAATAAGAGGCGGCTCACTAAAATTAATGGATAGAACTCCAATTTCAAGATACAGAAATAAATCGATGTTTCAAGTTGTACTGAAGGGATAGTCTTGTGCAATTGTGGACTCCACACTGCTTGTATTCTAGCGAATTTGGATATCTAATGCATGATCAGTACCGCGTTCGCGAAAATTGAATCAAGCTGAAAGAAAAATTGACACTTTTAAGTTTGGTTAGGTTTTGGTTTTTAACTTTAAAAATTAATATAATTTGGTTTGATTTTGATTTTAAATAAAAAAATAATTAAAAAAATTGAATCAATTCTATTATAAAAATATCTATTTAAAAATTGTAATTGCTCACATATATACATATATTACTAGATAAAATTTGTGAAATTTTATGGCATATATTAATCTTTTGTATTTTTGGTTCGTAACGTAGGTGTTTCCCTTTATAGTAAATCAAATATTTGCCTTTACTTTCTAGTTTCATCAATAATTTTTGTTTTGATAGTTCAAAAATTTATTTCATGTTCACAATAATTTTTCTTTAAGTCCTTTAAGGTCTCTTTTGTTTGCAATTAATGGAGGTCTGAATTTGAATGTTCAGACTTTAGGTTATTAACTGCATTTATTTTTCATGAAAGTTTAAGCACTTATGTGATTTGAATATGTCTTAAGTATTAAGATCTGAAACAAAGTCTTAATATCATTAAGAGGTATGTTTGTATGAATAATTTTCACCATCACTCTATCCATAACCACTAACCACCTCTATCATCACAACAACCACCAACATTACCATTGCCAACCATCATCCACCACCACCAACCATCTTTGCCACCACTGTCATCGCTAACCACTCTTGTCACCACAACAACCACTACTATTAGTTGATATTATAGATACCGCCTTCATCATCATAACTATATCCACTGTCATTGCCACTACAACTGCAACCTCCTATACCTCTACTATAACTCACCACCACCACTATGATCAATCCCTACTATCAACCACGTCCTTCACCATCACAACCACCACTATCAACCGCTTGTATCACGTCAGTCACTATAACACCAATCACCTCCATCATCACAACTATCACCACTATAATTACTAATAACTATCACCACCATAATTACTAGCTACTAACACCAATCATTACCATCATCATTATAAATCATCTCCAACATCACTGACGAACATACCTATTTGCTTTACCATATAGTAAATTATGTTATTAATAAAAGTACATGATCTTTTAAGAATTTGATATAGAATGTGTTTCTATTTTTATTTAAATTATTTTATATTACCTGGATTAAAATATATTTATAAAGTTATCACATTAGAGTTTGTTACACATAGTAAGTCTCCGTTGGTTAACTGATATGTTCGTATATATGTTGGGAGTTTTGGAGTACGACGCATGCGGAAAAGGGCTCGGGGATGAGCGTGTGAGTTCGTGGTCGAGCGATCAGGAGGCCGGGGTCGAAGGAAGGGCGCCGCGTCACACCCATGTGTTGGCGCTATGGTCGGCACCCCCTCCCCCCCTCCTTTCCGCCTCAAATTATATATAAACTCCTTCAAGTTTAAATAAATCATTCAAAATATTTTCCAAAATAGACCCTCGGCAGTACGAAGCTCCTCTCCAACTTTTCATCTGAATTAAGCAAAATTATGCTGTTAACTTTGTTCAAATGCAAATTCGTCTTGAATAACAAGTTCTGAGTCTACAAGGAATGTTCCTACGGAGTTATTTCTTGAAATCTAGCTCAGATTATCGGAGTCCCGCCAAGTAAAAGTTGTAGAAATTACTTCTAATTGAGTTCTAAGCGTCTAACAAGTGATAGGTAAGTGTTTTTACCTTCTAACTTCTTCGGAATTCGTATGTTTTGGCCCAAATTGGACGAAGTTTGATTTTTAGCTAATGTGCTTAAAGGATATTATTATTAGCAGTTTCTTAGTATTGAAAATAGCTTTATTCTCTTAGCGTGTGGACTACAATTTGGAGGAACCACCAGCTTTAGATTGGAACTGTTTGAGTGAACGAAAGTCAACAATTGAGGTATGTTAAGTCTAACCTCTTCGGCAAGTTATCCTCGTCATATAGTTGATGTGATCTATTCCTTTATAAGTAAGTTGCGAGCATGTATATTGTGATTAGTTGCTACGAATAGATTCGAGACTACAGTATAGTACTCCTGTCGGGATTGACCCCACCTAGGATGGCCTTCCGTTAACCAACCTCAGGGTTACTAACTGTATCCTTGTCTACAGGGCTATAGATTACTTAGAAGAGCTATGTGACGTCTGAAAGGACTACATTCAGGCCTATAAGGCCGTATCGAAGTCCATTCGAGCATGGATTTTCCTTATGCTATAACGGTATCACTGACCCTCAGTCGAGCCTTTTGGGCCCAGGGTGCAGTTACAAGAGTCCAGAGGGCTCAGTTGTAGACCCAAATGCTAGATAGGTTGGATATAGTTACCTGTAGAATCATAATGATCTTACTAGGAGTATATAGATTGAATTGCACTTGCGGGTCTTAGGGGGCCCAGGAAGGTTATTCTGTGCTGATTGTACCTTCCAGACTTATGGGGGCTAGGTTAGGTCCTTGGTTGCATATTTACTTGCTAGGTATATTTCATATTGTGAGGCTATTTAGGTTAAAATCTTATCATTCTTATTGATTACTTTCAGTGCTTTTATCAGTTTCTATTCATCTTTTATACTGTCTTACATATTCGGTACAATTGTACTGATGTCCACTTATGGGGCGCTGCATACTTTCCTACAGGTGCAGATAGACAAGTTTTAAGACCTCCTTAGCAGTCATCCAGGGTTAGCAGATCAGTCAACTCACAGACAAGTTTTAGGACCTCCTTAGCGGTCATCCAGGGTTAACGGATCAGTCAGCTCCTTTTCTTTGTAGATGTAGTTAGAAAGGTTTGCTCATTTTGTTGTATAGCTTTTGGATAGGTCGGGGCCCTGTCCCAACCACTATTCCTCTCTTAGAGGCTTGTGGACTACAATTCCTAGTTGTTAGTTGTTGTTGGTCGTGTAGGGGGCCTATGTTATGTTTTTTATGTATTTTGTGTTGGCCGTGTGGGGCATAACTTAGCTATCGGTTAGCAGCCTTGTCGACTATAGTTTATATAATTGTCTCTCTTCTTTTTTGTTATGACTTAGACAACATGGTAGTCTTGTCGGCCCGCATAGGATCCTTTTGTTATTGTGATTGCTGGATTAACTGTTTTAATACAGGTTTGTTTTGTGGCCTAGTTGGCCCGAGGCTGTATTTACAGCCGAGATATAACTATTTGTTTTCTTGATTTGAGTTTCTGGCAGGCACCAGAGGTGCATATGCCCAGCAAGGTCAGCCTAGGTTCCAGTGTGGCACTAGGTGCCAGTTACGCCTCCCAAGGTGGGGCGTGACAAACTTGATATTAAAGCAATGTCGTATCCTAGGGAGTCTGCAAACCATGTCTAGTAGAGTCTTATTTATGGATATGTTGTGCACTACATTCTATAGGCAGAAGGCTACGAGGCATGATAGCGTGGTTACCCTCCTTCCTTCTATAATCGTGCTATAGAGCTAAATTGTGTAGGGTTGAGTCCTTAAGCTTATGTTATTCTGCTTATCTACAAAGAAAATGTTCGATGCACGATGAACTATGGCTGGTAGAGAGTTGGATACTTCGGAAGGACAGGGCACTAGTAGAGTGCCACAGTCGGAGACGACCCGACCTGAGGGCGAGAAGGAGACATCACCTCAATTTCCCCAGTATTCTCCACCATACCAGGAGGCCTCCAGGGCAGCAGATACATCAATACCATCCACAGTTATCCCTATACCATCAGATTAGGAGGTTAGGAATGCGGTTTATATGTTGGCTCAGATGATAGCCACTCAACGCCATCCAGTGGCACCGATTGTCATGGAATCTACTGGAGAACTTGAAAGTTCGAGGGTTCTTGAGTTTCTTGCCCCGAGTCCTCCGCAGTTTACGGGAAAATACCAAGAAAAGGATCCTCAAGACTTCCTGGATCAGTTACAAAGGATATTCAGGGTAATGCATGCCACATCCGCAGAGTCAGTCGAGTTGGTAGTGTTTCAGCTATGAGATATAGCAGTTATATAGTAAAAGAGTTGGGAGAGGTCCAGAGATGTACCCCTACCTACTTGGTCCAGTTTTTTAGAGGCTTTCATAGATCACTATTTGACTCGAGAGATTCGACAGGCCCGGGTAGATCAGTTCTTACACCTGGAGTAGGGTAGGATGAGCGTTCGAGAGTACGTGATGAGGTTTGCCTCTTTGGAAATATATGAACTAGCATTTGTGGATACCATGCTAGCCAGGGTACACTGGTTCATCATGGGGCTTATTCCAGAGTATGTGGAAACCTGTACTACAACTACCTTACGGGAGGATATGGACATTTCGTGCATCCAGACTTTTGCTCAAAATATAGAAGGGATTAGGTAGCATTAGTATGAAGCAGAGAGAGCGAATCAGGAGTAGCGCCAGAGGGCCAAGCCCACTGATATGCAGCTAAAATTTCAGGGCGGGCCCAAGCCGCGAATGTCAGGTAGGCTGTCTAGACCTTTACCTCAATAGCAGCAGTGCGGTCAATCAGATTGTCGTGGACAGTAAGGTCCTGACAAGAGTTCGCGAGCATTGGGTTCCCAGCAGTAGAGGGGATCAGATCAGAGCAAGCCTATGGCACCACATTGTAGCATTTGCAGTCATCGGCATTTTGGGAGGTGTAGATACAACTCTATTGCTTGCTATACTTGTGGGCAAGAGGGTCATATGATGGGGGATTATCTGATTAGAGATCAGGGTGATCAGGACCAGCAGAACAGGTCCTCACCAGGATCACATGCTCCAGCACCTTCGGCAGGGCGCAGACCCTCAGCTCCAGCCGACAGAGGCAGAGGTAGATTAGGGGAATTCAGTTCTGGCAGTGGTTCGGATTGCACTTACGCCCTACCAGGGCGACAGGAGTTAGAGTCGTCACCAGATGTTGTGACAGGTATACTGGATGTTTGCTCTCACCCAGTTTATGTTTTGATAACCTGGGTTTTACTCCATCTTATGTTACTCCGCTAGTGACACGAAAATTTGGTATAATACTGAAATTGCTTCAACGACCATTCTCAGTGTCTAATGGGCGTAGAACGGCTAGCACCATGTTATGCCAATGTGGAGTGCTGGACCAGAATTGTCCGATTTCACTTTCCAGAGGAGGTAGTGTGAGAATGGAAAGGAAATGCAGCTACGTCAAAAGGTAGGTTGATATCCTATCTTTGGGCAAGGAAGCTAATAGCGAAGGGATGTATTTACCATATCGTTAGAGTTCGGGATATGCAAGCAAAATCCCCAACTCTTTAGTCCATTCCTGTGGTTAGTGAGTTTCCTGATATATTCCCAGATGAGCTTCCTGATATTCCCCCAAAACAGAAAATTGATTTCTCCATCGACATACCACCAGATACATAACCTATATCTATCCCTCCGTACTAAATGGCTCCTGCCAAGCTAAAGAAGTTGAAAGAATAGTTGAAAGATTTTTTAGATAAGGGCTTTATTAGGCCTAGTGCTTTGTCGTGGGGTGCACCAATTTTATTTGTAAGAAAGAAGGATGGCTCCTTACGAATGTATATAGATTATCGGCAGTTGAATAAAGTTAGTATTAAGAATAAATATCCCCTTCCAAGGATAGATGATTTGTTTGATCAGCTGTTCGGTTTTGATCACCATAGCGAAATATTTCTCCAAGATCGACTTAAGGTCCGATATCATCAAAGCAGTTCTGGAGAGATATTCGGGAAGATGTGCCTTTCTCTTCGTGACTGATATGGTCATTTTGGAGTTCTTGGTCATATCCTCCTTCGAATACGAATGTCTCATCGCTTTCATGGATTTGATGAATAACATCTTTCTAATCCATATTTAGATCTCGTTTAAGTATATATTTATTGATGATATTCTAGTATATTCACGCCGTAACCGAACATAGAGATCATTTACAAACATACTCCAGGTCCTCATAGATCACCATTATATGTGAAGTCTTCAAAATGTGAGTTCCGTTAAATTCTCAGAGCTTTAGGCCATATTGTTTCGTGATGCAGTATCCAAAGGATTCGCATAAAATCAAGGCAAGAAAGACATGGCTTAGAGCCACGACTCAACCGAGGTTCGTGAAATTTTTGGGGATTAGTCAAGTGTTACAAAGAGGTTCAGAGTGGATTCTACGCCTATCAACACCATTGACAAGCATTGACTCGTAAAGAAGCTAAATCTACTAGAAATCGAGAGCCAGGAGCAGAGTTTCCAGAACCGAAAATGGGTTAATATCTAAACCAAATTAGCCTACTGCAGTTCTAAGAGGGCTATGCTGTACTTGATGCTTCGTATTGGGTTGGGATGTGCTTTGATGCAACATGGCAAGGTGATCGTCTCTATGCTTCGAGGCAACAAAGAAGCACGAGAAGAATTACTTCCACTACGATTTAGAATTAGTTGGTACCATTCATGCTCTCAAAATTTGGAGGCATTACTTATATAGTGTTCACGAGATATATTTACTGATAACAAAATTCTCTAGTATATTTACACACCTCGAAGGAGTTGAATTTGCAGCTAATGGGCCGTTGGCTAGAGTCTACGAAAGACTACGACGTAAATATCTTGGCTAATATTGTAGCCGATGCCCTTAGTCACAGCATCCACAAGGCCTAGCATATTTGAGGCCAAAACAATGGAAATGGTTCTCGAGAGATGCACTGCTAGCAAATCTAGCGTACCTGGCAGTAGATTCAGAGGATAATGGGATCGTGGATCCGTAATGCGCCTTCATCTCTAGTTGCGAAGGTGAAGGAGCCGACAAAAGACGAGTGACCCTAGCCTAGTATAACTTAGAGATAAGGTTTGTTATGAGCTTTCTAACTATCGGCCTTTTGAGTTAATGGGAGATGGTGTGTCTCGAGGTTCGCAGGGAGACTCGCGCTCTAGACGTAGCAAAGCCGCAAGAGATTGCGGCGATGTATATTATTATCGTTACTCTCTACCTGTGCCGATGAAGATGTACCGTGATATAAAAGAGGTATATTGGTGGCTTGGGATGAAGAAAGGCATAACCGAGTTTGTAGTACAGCGTCCCACCGCTAGTAGGCAAAAGCAACATCGTAAACCCGCAATACTCAGAGATAGTCGTGCCTATATGAAAATGAAAAGCAATAAATATGAATTTTGTTATAGGGTTACCTCTGCACTGCATAAATCCACTCCATTTGGGTCATCATCGACATGATGATGAAATCAAATTTACTTTTTGCAAGTTAGGACTTTGTTTTCAACTAAAGATTATGCCGAGTTATATATTGGCGAGATAGTTCACCGCATGGTGTCCTAACATCTATTATTTTTGACAGAGGCACAATTCATACCCATATTCAGTCGTTTTCAAAAGGTTTGGGGATGTAGGTTAATTAGAGTATAACTTTCCATCCACACATGACCGGCCCGATTGCAGCGCATCATTCACGCCTATGACATGCTACTGTAGTACGCGCGCTAGGCTTAGAGGAGTTGGGAAAAGCATCTACCTCTTATCGAGTTTACGACAATAACAATTATCATTTCGCCCATTTAGGATGGCGCCATGAGTCTTTTGTATATGGGCGAAATGTAGGTCCCCCACAGATAGGGTTTTGGCAGGGAAAGCCGGGGACGGGTCGACTCTGATATGATACATCAATCAAGAAAAGGTAAAATTTATTAGACAACATTTGTTGACATCCTAGAGTCATCAGAAGACCTATTCCGATATTCGTGCAGTAGACTCGGGTGTTTGATATTGATATGGATTGGGTATTTCTAAGTGCTCACTACGGCGGCGCGAGGTTTGGAAGTATGGTAAGCTACCTAGGTTCATTGGCCTTACATTGAATCCTTCAAGGATAGACCGAGTAGCTGGCGAGTTAGAACCGCCTTCGGCTAGGGAATCGTTTCATCCGCCCACGGCTGGCTACTACAAAAGTACATAGGAGACCCTTCGAGTTTGTCCCGGGCTGAGGATGTTCAAGTCAACAAGAAGGTCCTACTAAGAGACTCCAATTGCTATACTAGATTGGACAGTTCGTAGATCATGCATCAGCACGAGCCTCCAAAGTCTTAAGCGGAGGAACAGAATGCAGGAGACGACTGGGAAGTTTATGACTCATACGAGGTCTAAATATCCTTATTTATTTTGCTCGGTGCCAGATTGTTGTCTGGGCTTATTGTTTTGTTACTTATCTATAGATATTGATTAGTTGTTCATTTTTATGTTATGGAGAAGCGTTTGTAGCATCCCGCGAGACGCTTATGTTCGACTCTTTTCGTCTTTCGTGTTTTCTTGATAGTATATATTACAGAAGAAACTCTACCGAAATTTTGCTGCAATGGTTAAAGTAATCGAGTCTCTTTTAAAACTTATACTACATTCGAGGATGAATGTTCTTAAGAGGGAAATGCATGTTACAATTGTAGTCTCCGTTGGTTAACTCGATGCATGCCTATATATAATGGGAGTTTTGGAGTACGACGCATGCTGGGTAAAGGACTACGAGGATGAGCGTAAGTATACGGTGAGTGAGCACGTGGTCGAGCGGTGCGTGAGGCCCGGAGTACGGCGCCGTGCCGCACAACCATGCCTCGGGCACTAACCGCACGTAGAGCCCGTGGTGGCTGGGCACTATGGTCGGCACCGCGCCCTACCACCGCTCTGCTATATATAAACTCCTTCTGTTAAATAAATCATTCAAAATATTTCCCAAAATCACTTCTATTGGTACGAAGCTCCTCCAACTTTCATCCGATTTAAGCAAAATTATACCATTAAAACATCGTTCAAATGCAAATTTGTCTTGATAACAAGTTTCGAGCCTATAAGGAACGTTCTTACAAAGTTATTTCTGAAATCTAGCTCGAACTGCCTGAGTCCCGCCAAGTAGAAGTTGTACAAATTACTTCTAATTAAGTCCTAAGCGTCTAACAAGTGATAGGTAAGTGTTTTTACCTCTTCAATCCTTCGAAATTCATACGTGCTGGCCCAATTGGATGTGAAGTTTGATTTGGTAGTTAACGTGGCTTAAAGGATATTGGCTATTAGCCATTTCTGCATTGAAATAGCTTATTCTCTTAGCGCAAGAAGCCGCAATTTGGAGGAGCCACCACTTAGGTTGAACTATTTGTGTGAACGAAAATCGATAATTGAGGCATGTTAAGGCTAACCTCTCCTAGCAAGTCATCCTCATTGTGTAGTTGATGCAACCTATGCCTTTATAAGTAATTACGAAAGCATGTATACTGTGGATTAGCTACCGTAAGTAGATTCAGACTACAATATAGTACTCCCCAGGATTGACCCCATCTAGATGGCTCTTCGTTAACTAACCCTGTGGTTACTAATCGTATCCTGCCTACGGGCTGCATTTCTCAGAGAGCTATGTGATGTTTGAAAGGACTACATTCAAGCCTATAAGTGATGTGTATTGAAGTCCATTCGCGCATGGATTTCCCTATGTTATAAACGGCTATCATCGACTCCCTGGGCCGAGCCTCAGGGCCTGTGGTGCAAGCACAGAGTCCAAAGAGCTCCGCCAGACCCAAAGGGCAAGTGAGGTCAAGCAGAAGACCGTGGAATCAAGAATGATCTTATTAGGTATATATATCAATTGCACTCAAGGGCGCTTACGGGGAGCCTAAAGGGAGGTTATTCTCAGGCCGATTGTACTTCCAGATTATAGGGCCAAAGTAGGTCCTTGGGTGTTTATTTACTTGCTAGCTATATTTCAGATTGTGAGCTATTCAGTTAAACTCTTTATCCTTCTTATTGATTGCTTACTTTATCATCTTCTATTCAGCTTTTTATTACCGCATTTTATATTCTGTGATATGTTATACCGATGACCACTGCTGGGCACTACGCACTTTTTTTACCTACAAAGCGGACAGATGAGCTCACGACCTCCCAGCGCTAGTGACTCCATCTACCCTATTCGAGCTGCCGCTTGAAAGGTTTTCTCATTTTGTCGTATAGCTGGGTAGGCCAGTGGCTTTATCCTAACCACTATTCCACTCTTGTGAGGCTTGCGTATTACAATTTCTAGTTGTTGGTTGTTGCTGGTCAGCAGTGGGGGCCTATGTATGCTATATTTTTGTATGTTGGCCATGTGACCTAGCTTAGCTATCACAAATGTTCTCTGGTTTAAGATGCTTATATAATTGTCTCTCTTCTTTCGTTATGTCTTAGACAACATGGTGGTCTCTGACGGCCCGTATAGGATTCTTTTTTATTGTGACCGCCGGGTTAGTTGTTTTTATGCAGGTTGTTTTTGTGGCCTAGTCGGCCCTAGGCCGTGTTTACAAATCGAGATATAGCCGTTGTTTTCTTAATTTGAGTTGCTTCAAGGCACTACAGTGCATATGTCTGGGCCTAGGTCGCCTGTGTTGTAGTGTGGCACCGCCAGCTACACTTCAAGATGGGGCATGACAGAGTTATTATTATTCATAAAATTAATTTTATTTTCTCATTTATTTCGTATGGAATGTCATGAATATTATATATTCAATTAATATTTCTCACATTTATTTTTTATTCTCAAAATAATATTTATTTTTTATTAAAATATTATTTCCATAGATTGTAAAAATGAAATATATCATTGATTTAAAAGAAGTATAAAAAACATAAAGATTGAAAATATAGGGATAAAATAAATATTTAGAAAAGTTAATTAGAAAAATGGGGTGAGAATATCCATTATTCAAAGTTGACGAGGAGCTTGACTTTTAAAGCAAAGTTGAGGGTGTAAATAATTCTCACTTGTAATTGGAGTGCTTTCGGGATTTTCGACTTATCGCATATTCGTTCTTTTTAGTTCGAAATTGTTGTCCAAATTGGGCACAATTTAAAGAATAAAATGCTGTTTAAAAAGCTATCCGATAATTGAGACGATATAATTATTGGAGCAGAGTAATTACATACAGCCTAGTAATTAATGATGACATATTTATTTTTCATATGTAATTACAATGTAATTATAAAGCCGCATTTGGTTGCACAAGTATAATTACATGTATGATTATATTTTTAAAATAAAAATTAATTAACTTTTAAAAAATAAAAAATTTGATAAATATATATCTTTATAAATTTGATAAATTAAAAATATTAAAAAAATCAAAAAAGATAAAAAAATTAAAAAAATTAAAAAAATTAAAAAAATTAAAAAAATTAAAAAAATTAAAAAAATTAAAAATATTTTTAAATTAATTATATTTTAATTAGTTAATTATAAAAACTAAAAGACACATTTTTTAAGAATATCATGAAATTCATGTTTGACAAAATATTAATATTATAAATATATCATACAATTATTCAAATATTTTGATAAAAATAATTTATCAATTTAATTGAAAAATAAATGGTATGCAATGTGAAATAACAAGTCACTATTACTAAAGCAAATAAATTAGAACCAAAAATCTAACATAAATTCAAAATTTAAAAAAATTATCATGATACTATGGCAAATTACAAAATTTAAAATAAGTTTCAACATAATTTAAATAAATATAATTCAAAAGAAAAGGAACACATAAGTGTATAACATTATTCAAAAATAAAATTCTACTTTAATTAAAAAATTAGAATAATAATGTATTTATTTTGAATAAAAAAATAAAAAAAAAATACGAGCAACTAAAAGAATATAAGTAAAAAGAAATTATAAATTAAACTAAAAAATAATATAAAAAATTAAACAATAATCATGTAATTATCTCTGTATCTTCCCTTTAAAAAATTGATGAGTGTAATTACTGTCTCAATTACATGGAATGTGAAAAAAGAAATTATTAAGTCAAATAAATATGTCTTGTGTAATTACATTCAAATTACTTTCAAGCCCTAATTACTGTGAGTCAAAGTACAACTAAATAACCAAGCACTGCGCAATTCTATGAATAAAATAGATCTTGACTTGTCATATTCCAGCGCCAACCAATTCTAAAACAAGTATCATTTTCAAGCTCTCTCTATGATTTAGATCCCTACATATATGAAGTGTTTCTAGTAAATTGGCAAAGGCAGAGCTCTATCCAAATTTAGAAAGATGACAGCCTCAAGACTTATTTCAGTTTCCAAAAACTTATCGCCTTTTCTCCAACCCCTTCTCCACTTAAACATTTTAAGCTTCCTTTACTTGATCAAGTCCTTGTAATATGTGTGTATGCCCTTGGCCTCTTTATCCTAAAACCTCCCTGAATATCTCAAATTCTTGAGACTTCTCTATCAAGAATTTTGACTTTTACTATCCATTTGCCGGAAGGCTCAGAGATAACATCTTTATTGATTGTATTGATAAGGGAGCTAAACTCATAAACGTTCATTACGATTGTCCCATGTCCGAAATCATCAATCTCTCCTGACACTGGGCCTGAATATTTACCTCCTTCGCCAAAGGCATGACATGGAGCCATAGTAAGGACGAAGATAGTTTGGTCGTGGCTCAATTAAGCCACTTTAATTGTGGAGGAGTAGCCATAAGTGCATGCATATCGCACAAGCTTGGCGATGCATGCACTTTGTGCAACTTTATGAGTGATTGGGCTATCACAACAAAAGATATAGGCATGAAAGGTCCATCACCTATGTTAATTGGCTCATCAATTTTCCTCCAAGTAAAAAATATTCCTTTAACCAAACCTACAGATTTCGTCCCAAATAAGCTACAACAACTAAAAGGTACCTTTATCTTCAAAGCTTAATGCCCTCAAGGCCATGATGTCTTCTCTCAATCAGGTGTACAAAATCTTCTCTCGAGTCGAAGTAGCCTCAGCACTACTATACAAGTGTTGTATGTCTGCTTCAAGAACGATTTCGGGGTCATTTAAACCATCTGTATTAAACCAACTTGCTAATTTGCGAACACGAATGGTGCCACTTCCCACAAAGCTCAGTTGGTAACATTATCTCTAGCATGTCCATTCTAACAGCTAAAGAAGAAGATGTGACACTAGCAAGTGTTGTCAAAGAGCTAAGAAGGGAGAAAGAAATATTCAAGAAAAAGGATCTGGGCACAACTTTTCACCCTCAGACAGATGGGCAAGAAGAACCCATTAAAGAAAATGAGCTATTGTCAGCACTAGTGAACTTTGACAAAGGTGCTAATGAAATTGATATCTATTGGGGTAGCAGTGTTTGCAATTACCCAATGTATAATGTGGACTTTGGATGGGGAAATCCAGAAAGAGCACTTATTCCAGTTCCACTTAAAAACTCATTCATATTGATGGACAGTAAATATGGGAAAGGAATTGAAACAATGATAACGTTGGAGGAACAAGTCATGGCTGAATTTGACAAGGATAAGGTGCTTCTTGAGTTTGCTTCTCCCTATCCAATTGTTTAATTAAGGAGTTAGTATATTCAATCTACTGAAGAAGAAAAAGCAAAAAGAGAAAATTAAAGATTGAGATGTGTGTGATCTTCCATTTTCAATTTATTATAATTTCTTTCTCTCAATTTATGTTATATAATTTGGATGGATATAGAATTTAAGAAATATGAGTAAACGTTTAAAATTTATAATCTAAAATAAGTGATAAATGTTTGTTTATCTATAAACCATTGTACTAAAAATGAAATGAATATTTTAATATTGTTATGAAATAATAAAGAAAGAACAAGAATATTATAGAGAAAGAGCGAAGGAGAGAAATTTTTATTTCTCTTGATAGGATGAAATACGATGAAGGAGAACCCCTCTATTTATAGGGATAATTTCTCCTAACTTTTCTCCAAAACATAGACTTTCACTATAATATAAACACATGTATCCACTACAATAC